>JAIPRN010002510.1:0-29747 GCA_025469175.1 Geopemphigus sp. TES_GeoC_2020 | reverse complement strand
GATCTCGATCACGTGAATGGTGCGCGGTGACTGGACAATACCCTGCCACGGGGCAACCATTTACATCTTCCGCGCGAATTAAAAATAAAAAAAAAAATCTTTCTTCCCCTATATAGCGGCTTAGCCGCTACCTCCTCCTGCCTCTGCCGTTCGGCGACTTCCTTCGCCATCTGGGCGACAGGTTCTAATCGAAAAAAATCGTTTAGATTATAGATAACCCTAAATGGCGGCGCCGTAAACGAAATTAGGAATTTGAGAACTTTGTAAACGTATGAACACATTGTGTATATTTCGTTAAAGACGCGCCGATATTCGAGCGTATTGTAGTAACTGTCGGTAACCAACGAGTTATATCCGTACGAAAGCTACGATGAAAAAGAACAGTCTGGAACACGTTTGTTATGTAAAATGACGAATTCAAACGCTGAATTTTACGTTCGCGTATTTTCGTATTGTTCGTCGTATTTGAGGAAAATGGCGTTGTGGACGTATTTTCGAAAAATTATTATCGTTCAAATCGTTAGTATCCGTTTGGTTCCTTAAGAAAGAGGGCTTTTTCCGAAAAGGCCCTTTCCGTAAATACGCCTATATGAACTTATATACGTATATATTTAACGGCATAAAGCGTACACGGTACATCTAATATTTAGTGGGCGTAGAGTATTACGGGTAATATTTTTATTCGATTTTGATAAACGAGCGCTTTCGACTACGTGGGGTAATAATGTAACGTAACGTTTAATACATTTCGAATTCCGTTATATTACCGACAAAATATAATCTCGCCGGTACGAAAGCGTACCTACAGCGGTTCTATTACACTCAGAAGTTCTAAAACATAGATATAATAGTCGGGTGTAGGTAAACGTACAGAAAGTATGCGAACACGCCAATTGGGAGCGAAATTTTCGCGCACGTTTAAGCGACCGCAGAAAACGAGATTTGTTTTTTATAATTTCGTTTTTTGTTTTGCGGTCGCGTCTAACCCATTTAGAGCCGTATATAGAGATAAGTAAACAACAACGCCTTTCGACGTACCCGGACGAGTTGACACGGGTGCCCCCGACACCGCGTGGCGGCTTTTTCGAAACGTACGAACGCGAATAATTGAACGTTTATACGTCGCGTCGGACGAATAGACGAGAATATAATTTATGTATCTATGCGACTCGCTTAACGAACTACACCGAATATTCGAACACTACGTCCGAACGTAAACAATAATACGGCCGCACGCGCCGGTAACGCGGTAAATAAACCGCTTTTTAAAGTAATTATTTCGGTCCGAATTCGGCGTTTTTTTCAACGGCGGACGCGTTTAATCTATTTTCGTTTAATTTCCGCTTATTGAATCGTGTTCTATCGACCGCAGATTTTCCAACCACTCTGTACGGAATAAGCGAAATTTAACCCCGTTCTTACGGGGCTTATGGGCGTCAGAACCCTCGTCGGGACTCTCGTTTTAACGATATCTAAACGCGGAGTTCGGCGTCAATACGTCGGAACCTACACGATACATTTTTGGAACGAATCGGCGAATCTCGTTGGAAATTGAAACGGCGACGATATTCATCTAAGCTCGGCACTAGCCGAATTCGCCGTTTCGCGAGCGTAAAAGTTACGGACAATAACCGCGACGGCTTTTTACTTTTTGGTAACGATTAACCACGTACGCGTGTATACGGACGGTGTACGCTTTCGGCGGCGTTACATTTACATATATTATTATTATTGTACGAGGTGAATACGAAACGACAAATAAATTAGTTTATTATTGTGATGTTAAAACGTACGTACATTATGATGCCGTACACGCGATAATGGGTATTTAAAAAGTGAAATTCGGAGGCCCCTAAACGCGCCGAGAAACAATGAGAACGCGTTTTTCGTAATCGGAACTCGGGATAATAATATGTGAGAATTGGAGCTGTTGTTACTGTGTACGATATAGTTTCATAAAAACGCGTTACAGGCACTTTCGAGCACACACGTACGCCGAGGCAAACTGCTACGACCCGAGAGACGCGGTGTGAAAACGCCATACAGCTATACCGTATACACACGCGCGTACGGTGTATGTGTATAGACGTGTACGCGTATTAAAAACAACTTGTTTCAGAGAGATTTTTTTTAGAAAGAAAACGAATAGTGGAAGAAAAATATTAAACAGGAAACGGTATATCCGTGTCAACTCGTCGCGCGTTTTATTAATACGTTTTCTATCGTTATTAGTACGGGGCCATTCGGCGGTTACCTATACGACGCGATCGTGCATACGCTTGAATCGTACGAAAATTAAACGTAGGTCGCGGTGTAGTAGTATGACGGAACATAAAGGTTGGGCCGCTTAACGATTTTAAAACGATTCGAATCATTCGAGTCGCTAATTATTATTATTAGTTTTATTATCGCTATTATATATTATATAATATATATATATATATTCGCTATTATCCGATAATTTTGTGTTCCGTATTATATATGTATAATACGACGCGGTTAGATACTTGTCGCGTTTCAAATAATCCCAACGCGTGGAATAATATAAATCGTCGGTCGTCCACATTTCGAATCGAAATTGCGTGACCTACATAATTTAATCGAGATAACAACAATATTCGTTACCGAACGCGTAATATTTATATATTCCAATATATTATTTATGTTTATTATAATAAAAATTTCACGCGGTACACAGACGTGCTATTTTCGAAATATTATGGTTTTTATACTTGTAAAACGGGTTATTATTATAACGTGTACAAACACAAATATACAGTATTTTATAGCTACACGCATAGGTATGGAGTACATTTTAGGGTTTGGTAATTTTTGAAAAACAATATAGAAAAGTACGAAAACCAACGTCAAATATTTCGGAAAACCGAAGTTAATATATTTCGGTTAAACACACACACACACACACACACACATACACACATATATATAATTTTGAACATTCATTAACGTCGTTTTGAAAATGTTGAGGGTATTTTTCTTTTTTTTCGTTATTTAAAAAATTTTAAAAAACGAATACGCCAAAAATTACACATTCGTCATACTTGGCGTTTGGTACTGATAAAAATGAACATAATTATTTTAATGATTTGGGTTAAAAATTAAGTTCGTATTTTTCTTACGAAAATACGAGGATAATGACATTTAAAAATATAAAAAGACGGATCTCGGACGAACCATCCACGAAGCGTGTAGAAACGAAAAATAAAATAAAATTTTTTGTAAGCGAATTATCGGTATTTAGACAATTTAAATTATTACGTCCATTAAATTTTAAATAACACGATTAAATATATTGAACGGTCAATTTTCTTCGACGGGTCGGACGTATTTAATCGTATTTTCGTAATCGGGAAAAAGTAATCGCAGAAATGTAGTCGTAAAAATAACTAAAAACGATTAATGATCGAAATATTTCTCTAGATACGTTTATTAAACCTAGAATATGAACTAATTGTTTTTCGGCAACATCTCCGCTCGAAATTAATTTGAAAACTCGATAAAAAAAATTATCTACGTGATACGTAATATGAATTTTTTTGTTTCTCGTAAATGGACATTTTAAAATTGGAAAAACGTTTTCAGCGAGTCGCGTAGTAGGTGATTCTAAGTCGCATACACGAACGACACAGACGAAGGCATCGCAACGAGCGAGATAAATCGAGAATTACAACAACGAATTCGCCCGCAGTAAACACTACCGGTGCACTGTCGAGATGTACGGACAGATTTACAAAATCGAACGAGTGACGCGTAGGTGACATTCTTGACAAGTAGTCGTAGCGGTGTCGGATAAATAGGTAAATAATATTAAAAAAAAAAAAAACACTCCTAAATTATTTCGCACGCGCCGTGTTTATATTTCGGTATTTGTCGGATGGGGGGTAGGGAGAGGAACCCGTTTAAATGTTAATGAGCCATTCTTGTTCAATACCTGTATTATTATTAGTCCTTAGAAAAGAAGTACATGCAATGCACTTTGGTGAGCTATGAACAGTTATGGTTCGCGATAACGAATGGATAATTATTCGTGACTTGACCTCTAAACGAAAATAATAATACACTTTAACGAGAAAATTAAAATATCTAAAATTAAAGGTTATTGGCACGTAAGACAATTCACCGGCGGATTCGTTTCGACGGCGTGCGGTGTCTCGATCGCGGAACGCAGTAGTAGTAGTAACAGTAGTCGATCCGTCGCGGTACGTTTTAAAATTTGATCGTTTCGACAAACGCTTAATTCCGTTAAAAAAATGACGCGTAGACTAGTCGAAAGTAAGAAAATAGTAACTTAAAAAAAAGTAACTTAAACGCGGAAATAGGTTGCGCATAGACGGTCGTATTTTGGGTTGAGAATTCACGCGAGTACAGTATCGTACGACGTCTTATCGTCTATCGGAATGTGTATGCCATTGACGTATTCGTCGCGCCGTATTTATATTTCGATTTCGGAGTTCGAATGTTTACGGCTGAAACGTAATAACGGTAATAACGCGACAAACGAAAACACGCGAATAATGCAAAAATGAAATCGGGGGAAAAAAAACGACCGACTAATGCGTTTGGCGTCGAATTTAACCGCCGTCGAATCGTTCGTCGCTTAATCGTAATTATCCGTTGTTCGTGTACGATATGTCCCGCCGAAATTGTACGTTCGCGATTAATTTGTATCGTAATTTCGAAACGTCGGTCGTCGATTGTTATGAAACATCGGCGTTTAGTTCGCACGATTAGTCGAATAAAAAATAAAGAAAATAACGAAATCGACCGTTTTTTAATATTACGAACGTCCGTTTCCTCGGGCAAATAGACGGAATTGAAATGTCTTCAATACGTTCGTAGACGGTAAAAATAAACGTTCTCCACTCGGGTCGACTACATTTTGATTTTGACGAAGAAATAAAAATTCCGTCGAAATCCGCAAATATAGGTGGATACCCCTCCCCAATGGTCACTACGTGGGAAGCCAATTATAATCCCGTGCGACCATCCGTGCCGGTTAATTTTCTTTAAACTCCTACACCGTGTACGTATTAATCGTTATACGAGAATAAAAACGTACAAAAAAAAAATATATATATATGTATATATATTATCGCGTCGCTGTTTTGTAAATTACATTTTTATTCTCATGTGACGACGTTATATACAAGTAGTACACGGTGTCTTAAGGCGATTTTTTTCCAAAAAAAATACGTTAAACAATAAAACCGGTAATCGAAAGCGAGTTGTACGAATTGCATTCCGTTATTCTTTTCGGCGAACGTACGGACGCTATTGGAACCGTACCGGACTGGTCGTGGTTTCGTAGTTCAAACGACGAATATATGTAGTTACGCGCGGGTAATCCGTCGGCTCCCAACAACTGAAGTCGTCGACGCAAACAATATAATATAATATTCGGCTCAGATTACAGACGTAAAAAACATATCGTCCGGCTCAATGTCCTTACCGTCGAATTGAGAGGCGGTACCGGGCTGGTTACGTTAACCGTTGTTTTATAACGCCGGCAAAATCGTGGGATTCGCTGTAGACACGAGGGACGTACAGAAAGTAAAATGACAACGCGTGTTGAAAATAGAAAAACGCGTTTATTTAAATGGAATGTACGAACGTTTGTTAACTCTACGTAATCTCCGTTGAGGTCGACACATTTTTGAACGCTGGGGATTAGTTTTTGTACACCTTCGTCGTACATCTTCCACTCCACCTTCCCGAGAAACCATTTTCGACGGCTTCCTGGACGAGCTCGTTTACCAATCGTTTTTCACCCGAAAACGTTTCACGACTCAATTGGAGGCGAAACGTGGGTGTGTGTACTCCTGAGTGAAAAAGGCAGTCTCTACAGTGGCGGCGCTATCGTACCTGTTCACCGTAAACCGAAACATTTCGAAGTTTAATTTTCAAAGAGGAAGATCGTGGCGTCTGGTCTTTTGGAACCGGAAAGCGATTTTGTCGGTCGATTTCATGCCCCCGAGGGACCGCCCATATATGTTGCAACGTACCGCGAGACGCCGAAAAATTTCGTTAAAGTTACGAAAAAACATCATAAACGAAAGGGGGGGAAACGCCGGTGTGTCGTTCTTTCGTGACAACGCCAGACTCTTCCATATCGTCCGGCTCACTCAGGACCCACTCGGTTCGTTCGGATGGGATAATGTCATTCACCCTTCCCAGCTCTCCAGACCTGGGCACCGTTGGATGGCCATATTTTTCGAATAGGTTTCCTGGTGGTGGACGACGAGTAGCAAATGACGAGGAGGTCGCCCAGGAGAAGCTGTCGAAAAACGGTTTCGGGAGATGAAAGGTATACGACGAGGGTGTACAAAAGCTAGTCCCCAGGCTTCAAAAACCTATCGAGCTCGACGGCGATTGTGTAGAGAAATAATGGCGCGTTTTGACGCGTGTTTCGTTTAAATATTACGCGTTTTTTCAATTTTTGAACGCGAATTGTAACTTTTCGGACGTCTCTCGCGTGTACCGACTGACCCGATTATTTTATACGGACCGGCGACGTCCGATTTGACGAGACGGTAACGCAATGTCGGGCCGGACGGTAACGGCGATTTTCGATCACCGAACGAAAACGGCCACGACGGGACGCCTATTACGATTATAAACTTTGCGCGGCGCGTACTCGTGTAGGAAGGACGATTATTTTCGGTTCGTCGTCGCCGCCGTCGTTCCGATCCGAAAGAAAATATAAACGAGAACGCGTGGTCTCATTTTCGTGCATCGTTGCAGCGTGATAATATCGTCCGTAATATTATACAATCGGTATTTAGGTCGAAAATATACCGGCGTAAAGGCACCGTCGATTAATAATAGCCGTTAACCCGATACGTTATTATTACTATTATTCCGACGAACACTATTTACGGCGTTCGCGATTTCCAGCGGTCGACATTATTCGTCCGCGTAATATATAATACCATTTACGCGGTGTAGAATTTCCGCGACGCGATTCCCAAAAAAAAAAACCACGCGCTCGCACCGCACTATATGTGTACGTGTACTAAACGTGGTTGAAACGCGGAATCGGACTCACGAGGAGGTTTCACGTTTCGAGTATTAAAAATACCCTAGGTTTTACTATACGCGAGTATAGGGTTTCCGAAAACAAAACAAAAATACTAAATAATATTTACGACGCCAAAAACGGTATATCCGTTAAACGCGGAGCGGAATTATTCGCGCGATTATCCGGACCGAAAACACTTTACCGAAAATTGTCGACGATTTTATCACGGGTGGTCAGTCATCGGTCCGCGGTCCCGAGTATCCGGACGGCGAATTGTAGAAAACCGTCGCCGGCCGGACTTTTCGGGGACGGCGGAGCTATTATTATTGTAATCGCCGGCGCTCGCGCACGGTGGCGCCAACTGTAACGTAACAAACCTCTCATTTTTGTCGTCATTTCCGTAATTACGTTTCGCTCCGAATCTATCGAAATGCACGCAGACATAAAAAAGAAAACGCGTTCGAATATTTATAAATAAATTGGCGAAATATAAATCGTTTCAATTAGGGAACAACTTCAATTTTCGTAGCGATGAATATCTCGTCGCCGTAATTGAATCGATTAAATATTTAAACGGCGTTAAATTATCCGCGAGCGAAAAAAAGTAAAAACCGCTCGCGACGACTTAATTAGTTCGCGAGTATTTTGCACACTTGGTCGGGGCATCCTAATAACGAATTTCAAACCGAATAATAAATATTTATCCGCTTAAAAGTAATATCGGTCGGTTATCGTCGACGTCCATTTTTTTCTAACGATAATTCCGTCGGTCGAACGAAATTAAACGTCGTTCCGATTCGTCTCGTTCGTCGTCCATTCTCGTAAAAGGCTATCCGTTTACGGACCCGTAGCTGGTTAATGGTACATTCGTATTTGTATATCGGCGTCGCTTTCTACCGTACACCAGTATTACCCCCACTCACTACTACCTGATACCATACTATTCACCTAACAGTTTCGCGCGGATATTTTTCGTTTGTGGTCGCCGCCGACGTATCACAGTATCGCGTTTTCTTTAAGAAATAGTACGTCGGAATCGGATCGCGTTCGACCGCGAGATGGTCGGCCGGCTAATTAAACCGTTCTGGCGTTATCGTCGAACGTGTAACGTCTACGATAGTATCGGGTACTTAACATTGCGTACGTGTACGGTAAAACGCGGAATTCGATATTTCAACCAACATGCCGGGTATACAGTTTTTATTACGTTTATTTCGTCGACGAAATTCTACTCGCGTTCTTAATAGGCACGTTTTTACGTTAGTTCCTCCCGAGTTCTACTCGGCTATATATATATATAAAGTCAATAGATCATCTAAATATAGGTAAACAGTATCGGGTCTAGATCCGACTGTGACAATATATCCGTAAAAGGAACGCGCGTGATTAAGTAGACGCTTGAACTAGATACATAATGAAGATACGAAGTATTATAACGTTTTAATACTGTGCGTTTTATCGGTCGTACTTACGAAATGTTTATTACGAATTACGAATTCGCGTTATAACGAACGTATCGCAGTACAATTGTAGTTCGTTCTAAACTAATAATTCGATTTCGGTTCGAAAAACGTAAAGTACACGGGACATCGTTCGAGTATTTATCAATGGCGATGATAATAATAATAGGTCGATGTAGTTAATAATATACTATAGCGTGACACTATAAATTGTAGTAAATAACCGGTTAACGTAGAAGTCGGTATTCGAAATATTTTCCGAACCCTCCGTCCGGAGACGTTCGTTGCCGAACCGTTTTTATTTCATCGCGAACCACGGTACGTATTTCGATCGTTTTCGCGAGTTCTAAACACGCCGTTTTCTCGTAAAACGTACCACCGATCGTGTTTTATTACGCGGTTAATTTTACGGTCGGCCTGAAACACAATACTCGCGTCCCAAACGTGTTCGGGCGGCTCTAAGGTTAGATGTGCGCGCGTTTATCGCGACGTCCGAAACGGACGCCGGAACGTATTCCGAATAATAAAACGTCTCCGTTCGTGTCCGTCCCGGACTGTTTTCCAAATAGGTTCGATCGTACGCCGTGTACAGTCGCCGTCTATATCGCGCGGCCGTTCGTTTCTCGGGGTTTTTTTTTTGTTTGGTTCTAAGGTGTCCTATTTTTTTCCGATCGGACGATTTCGACGGATCGCCCCTCCCCTTGGTTGTATCGAATAAAACGACGCGGTAGAGACGACGATCATCTGGCAACCCATTTCGACGAAAACGACGCGAAATCTTCGCGTGAGGCTGTGTATATGTATGGACTACACGGAGAGTAGCGGAGCACGTGGTCGAACGATTAACGGACGTACGTCGTCTGACGATAGAGAAGTCGGAGCGAACGGGACGACGGCGAATTCTAACTGCTACGGCCCCGTACGATAATCGACGAATCCGCCGAATTTTTGATTTCTAGAATGGAACGGTCACGTGGCTAACCCGCCCGGGGCGTGTTTAGTTACCGTAAGTGAGACAATATACGCCGGTACGCGTTAACCCGTGACCTTCATAGCGAACTGGTTTCATTCGACAAATCCGTAATATAATACAGGCACACGTGTTCACACATGCACACACACACATAGCCATGTACGTACAAAACTCGCGCAGTTCCCGAACGTTCACGTGCGAACTATATTATCGTCCGTACAGTAGTTTCGCGAGCGAATATCGTGCGTACGATTGTGTCCGAGAAGAGTCGGGCAGACCAAACGATAATTGACCCCTTGGGTCGTGGTGGAGGGAGGGAACTGTTAAAAACACGCGGCGGAGATGTGTGCCGGCGAAGATAACGTCCGTGTATATGAGTATACAAATGTGTATACAAGTATGTGTACGTGTATATATATATATATATATATATATATATAGAGTGAGCCATTTAGCGGTGTCTTGTTTTTTTAAAACGCGACGACGCGAATACGTTTTTTTCGTATATTATACGACGACTTTATTAGAAAGGGAAAAGTCTCCGATTACAAATATTCATTTACGAATAATACACAATTTTGCTGGAATTGGGGGTGGGTGGCTTAGCGCACCCTGTCCGTCCGATATTCGTTGACATTGTCGATGGTTTCGGGCTCTATTTCACTAGACTAATGTTCGATTTTAAATTTTGTAAAATTTAATGGGTCGAATCGTTGGAGCCCGAAATAATGTGCTCGGGCCGACAGGGCGCCCTGAGCCGGTCGATATAGCGCCATTGTAGTTCGTACATAATCGGAGACTTTAACGTTTCCAATAAAGCCGTATTTAGCAATTTGTTCGCGTTTTAAAGAAAATTTTATAAGAAACCGCTAAATAGTTCACCCTATATATATATATATACATACACGTATATACATATACGCGCGTGACCGGCGGCGTTCGTACACGATTTCGGTGAAACCGGTATGACGACCGATTACCAGCGAGAAAAGTCGACGACGACGTTCCGCCCCCCCCCTCCCGGTGACATAGTTGCGGGATCGGACAAATTTACTAACCCAGGGACCGGTGGAGACTGGTAATCGATACGACGGCGGTGTGGCCTCGCCCCAATACGGAAATATTTGCCGACCGTGTTCGTGTTCGTAATAATAATACGCGCCCGTGGTCCACGTCAGGATGATTATCGCGCTAGTCCTCGTCCCACTCAACCGCCGTTCCCGGAGGTAAAGGGAAAAATATCATTACGGAGCGTCCGTTACGGTCCGTCGTCTCGAAATGTCGGGGATACGTTCCGGAATGGTCCTCTCGAGATACGGAATGGAAGAAGTTCCGGCGTTTCGGATTTCGTTTCCATTGTAAACACTGTTTAACGCGAAATGATCGACGAGTTGTTTACGGCCGAGCGACATTAACCGAAGCACACCGCCCGGTCCGGCCGTCGGCGTCCGTCGTTTAATCGAACGTGATTTTCAACCAACCGTCCGCTATCGGGACACGAATTCCGTTTGGTCGAAAATGACGAGTGTACGCGCGATTCGTGTTCGGAAACAATTAGCGCCGTAACGGCCGACGCGTCATATGTACGTTCGTGTTACAAACCGGTCGAAAAGAGCTTTCTAAACAAACAATAATAACGGCGGCGGCGCCGTAACCGCTCGTATTTTCAAATCATTTTACTGTCCGTCCGGCGTACTCGCGCCGTTAATATCCCCGACGAGTTTAGCCGATCTACGGGCCTGACACCGATCCACGAACACGGGCCATCGTTGTACGTGTCGTCGCGCAAATTTCGAAACGCACGCGTATCGAATTGTTTCGAACCGCGCTCGCGTCGGATAATTGAAAAACGCGTAATGCTCAACGTCCGCTCTTCAACGAATTCATTTACGCGGCCGTCGGTTTAAAAATTGCCGTTCTATTACGGGACGGTTAGGTTAATTTCCCTTTGTTCGGCGAATGTTGATGACGACGACGACGACGAAACGAACGTTCGGTACGTCGACGTTTACGCTCGTTAAGATAAAAAATAAACGAAACGCAAAACCGTCAACGGGCGAAACGCGAACATAAATTTCACGCGGGTATTCGTGTACACGAGCGTCGTACGTTTTATGTTTTTTTTTTAGAACATCGGTCGATAATGGAATTAAGGGATTTCGTAAGAGAAAAACGGGTTACAGTAACGTTTATCTATACGCCGTCGCGTCCAAATAATAATATAAATGTCCCCTATTACGGTTTGTAACGGACTACGAAGGCCCATTTTGGGCGCGGAAACTTCGACGACCGACGGCGAAGATCGCGCGCGTCCGACCGACCAATTCGTACTTGACCGCCGGTTCGTGTGGATAACGTTTCGGAAACGTACGTTTACGAACGGATCGGCGCTGTTTTTGTTCGTCGCTTCCGACAATTACGCTAACAATTTTTATGTACGTACCTTTTTCCGGTAGCGACGCGGGACGCGCGCATTTCGTTTGCCGGGTCGTCAACTACGTTTAGTTCGGTTTGACGTCGGCGTATTTATTATTTACACGAGGACGAGCCACTTACCGACATTTGGAGAACTAACTTTTATATTCGCGGTGGTCGTCGATAGACAAAAATGGCGACGTTTGAATAAATAGACGTGCCCTATTATACGAGAAATGAAGATCTTTAGGTCTTCAACGGCAAGTTGTTCGTCAATCGTTTAATGGAGGTATACGGTCCTCGTTTATTCGCGTCGTTTCATTCCCTACGATATTTCGCCAACTACACCGACGCGCGGATACTTTTTATTCGTCGATCGTTATTACCCTTATATATTATCGCGATCGTAATACAAATTGTTTTCGCGTTTCATTCGCGTCCTCGCTTTCCGCGCGCGCAATTAGGCCCAGCGCTTGTACACCGACCAAACGTAATATAATTTCGATTAACGATCGATCGCACGGGCGGCCAGCGAAATAAAATGATTTATCGCTCGGGCCAAGTCTATGTAGCCGGACGACGGCGACTGTACCTAATTAAGTGCCGACGTTATTTTCGTTCGGCTTTCGCTTTACGCGACGACCAATTGTGTGGAGCCGAATACAATCATTACGCCCTTTATAGCTGACGCGCGTACGAGTGGCGGCGGCGTTCCTTTCGTAAAATTTATTGTCCGCGGTCCGACCACGGCGCGTAAGTTACGCGGCACAGAATCGGACGGACGGGAATAAAAGGACACCGGAACAAAAAAACCGCTACGGAGTCGATTGTTTCAAAATCGTAAAGGTGGTCGCGGTGAAAGTGTTTATTTCGGTCGGTTAACCGATACGCGCGTACGACAAAAGCGGGCGAGAACTGTACGGATCGTCGACGAAACGCGGCCGGCATTCATACGCGCGGACGGACGTCTGGTGGAAGCCGTTACGGGCCTAACCGCGTCACACGTCGATCGCGTTTTAGGGTCGTCGGGGATTTTTTCGTTTTTCGTATTCGTGTCCGACGGGTCCGTACCGTTTACACAAGACGGGGAATAACAGACGTATGTCCCACACGCGTATCGCGAAATTCTCGGTGAGTTCACCGGGCGACCGGTGTAGGGCGGCGGGTTAGTCGTTGTCGACACCGGACGTTGTGCGATCGACAAGGCGAAGGTCATTTTTCCGATCGTTGTTCATCCGGCGTCGTCGTCGTCGTCTCTGGGGGGAAAGGCGCACCCGTGTCTTCCACGAAAGTACGAATAGTAGTACACGGGCGCGTAAAACTGACGGACCTATTCGTTTTAACGCGCTCGTCGTCGTACTAATACGACGTACGCGTCCACCACACGCTCCTCTTTCACTGGCGGGAAGTATCTAGCGGCTCGTTTTTGACGTTCGTACTGTTTATTCACGATCTCACCGAGCGCGTTACGCGTCGTTTGGCGTAACGTCGGGTTTCTAACGAACGTTCGGTCCGACGAAAGGCGTTTCCTCTCTTCTCCCCCTTGCCCCTCCCCGGGGGGGAGGATGTGTACACCACGGGCGGCGACCGATCGGTTTTTTTTTTTATTTTCGTCCGATCATAGTCGTCGTCGTTGGCGGCATATTCCCCCGCGCGCGCGCGCGTGTTTATTCGTATGCTCGCTCGTACGCGCGCACGTATCGAAAGTGTGCCATTCACCTACTTCCCGCGGAAGACTGGTTCTGCCGGCGGTGGCCGATCGACCCGTCGGTATTTACCCGTGTGTGTGTGTGTACAGCGGGCTCGGCGTATCCGTCATACGTCCCCGTCCGTCTCCGACGATACCGGAACGTGTATTATACGTATATATGTACGCGAATCAACGTCCGCATTTTTCGAGACAGACTCGCCGGTGATTTACTACCATACCGTACCGCTCCTCAACCCTGTACGACTTACGCGACGTTTCCTCTGTCCTCGTCCGTGCCGTGTTCGTTAAAACCGGCCGGTACGATACGCGCTCGTGTACTATACCCGGGTAGGTACGCACACTACGTATACAATTACCTCCGGACGACGCGTACGATTATCGTCGTCGTCGTCGTCGTCGTCATTATCCGCGCGTATCCGTTACGGCGAGCCAATTAACGACGGCGGCGGCGCGATAATTTTTTTCCTCTCGTTCGATGTCTCCACCAGCGAACGAATAAATAAATAGCCGAAACTGTTACGTCAGGATCGTTGTCGGCCGCTCGCTACGGTCTCAGTACGCGATAGTAGATAGGCGGCGGATGAAAAGGAACGGCCGTGTTTATTCGACAATAAAATCACGCTTTTCGTGTTTTTTTTTTTATAATAAAAACTCAGTTTAATCGGATAAATGAAATAATTAATTATACGCGCATAACTATAATATAATAACTTATAACAATATACACGCGTGGACAACAACTAATGTGCATGTGCTAATTTCGTTTCTCGCGCGCGTATTCGACGTGTACAACGACTACTTTACGTCCGGGCCCCTCTAACCCCCCCGCCTTGCCACCTGTGGGTGGGAAGGGGGGGTTGGGAACGCGGAGATAATTTCGCGCGAACGATTCGTTGGTCGGGTGGCGTTTTTTCCGTTCGAAAAAAAAGAGTCTATCTATAGTAGACGGCAAACGCACAAAAGTTGTTGGTTAGGCCTCGTTAGACTCTAATTAGGCGTATATAAATATATATATATATAACATTAGTATGTACGATAACGACACTAACACGCGTTCGAATATCAAAATACGTAATATTATTATAATTTATATAATCGCTAAAGAATAATTATCGTAAGACACGTTCGCGAAAATAAACGAACGCGTATACCGTAACGTATGGCTCGTTTTCTAAACGTTATTCTATATATATATTATATATATTTCATTTTTGAAGTATCCTTACTAATAACGCGTAACGTACGAGAACGGATGTCGGGGGGAATCGTACACGTATTACACGTCCGGGCGATTAACCCCACCCCCGCTCCTCCCCTGAACGTGTATTAAATCTGTATACGTTTGTACACGTCGAAACGTGTTCCGAAATTGTCGGAAAGACAAAAGGGACGCGCGTAAGCGGAATAACGGCGGGAGCGTTTATTAGAACGCGCGGTGGGTACTCCACTCGGCGGTGGAAACAGCGCGTTAAATCGTCCACGGAACTAACGACGTTCGATTAAACGCGCGCTATATTGTAAACCGGGGGTGGGGGGGAGGAACGATTTATTATTGTTAACGGGATTCAACGCGGCGGCGAATACGTAGTAGTAACACGTACCGCAATACGGGTCGTATGTGTGCCGCGCGAGAATCATTCCGAAATGATATCGTACGCGTAACGTTTTAATCGAACGAAATATATATATATATATATATAGGTTACGGTTTACGCGCGTTTGTTTGGCACTCTTCGAATACACATACACTTAAAAATACGTACACATAAACGTATACTTACGCTAGAAAAACAAAATACTTAACTCTAACACGGACGCCACGATGATATATAGGAGAACTTTTCAAGTGGTCGATAAAAACGTTCGGAATAGTACGCGCGCGCGTATATATGTGTGTGTGTGTGTGTGTGTGTGTGTGTGTGGGAGAGGAATGTGTTCCGGTCGTTAACGACGGTCGAATAATTATATAGCCGGCGATGGTAACGAAAAAAAATTGACGAACGAACGACGATTTGTTAGCGTGTGTGGTACGAGACGGCGAACAGCTATATGTACGCTCCGTTAGACGGTCCTCCCTCCGTCTCGGTGTGTGTGTGTGTGTGTGAGTAAATTACGGACGAGAAGGGATCGGGCCGCGTGTTTCAGAAAACGTTACCCGTGAAGGAAACGGCACGAACCACGCGTGATCGGAAATCGCGATATATCGAAAGGTCGCGGCGCGTACTGATACTCCCGGTCGGGCGGAGGAGCGTGGCGAATAATTCGAACCGACCGGACGACGAATCCGAAAAATCCTAAAGATCACCGGGCGGTAGACTTTTTAAAACGTCGGACGTCTTCGTCACGACAAAAAAGAAAACACACCCCCTCTTTTTTTTTTTTTTTTTAAATTCTTAATTTACACGAAGCGACGGCGTTATACAATATACTTTAACGTAATAATAATAATAATAATTATAATAAAAATAATAATAATAATAATAAATAATAATAATAAATAATCGGATGTACGCGTACCGTTATTAAATTCAGGGGCTTTGGTTTATGTAGCTACCGATATACGAAAATATTACGGTATGGCGTAATACGATGCGGGCGCTCGAATGGACGTTTGCGTTGTGTTTGGTTACCTTTATGTGGCGGCCACGGCCGGTAGACGGAGCGCGTGTCTTCGTCGTTGTCGTCGGGCTCACGTGAACACCTGATGAACCACGGGCTTGCGTTGCATCGTGCCGCCCGTTTGCAGGGTCGGGTTGGTGCGCGCGACCTGCGCGTTTTTCCGGCGCTGCGGCATGGACCTGATGCGCAGGCACAGGTACGCGGACACCAGGCACGAGACGAGCAGTATACCGAGCAACACGATCAGCGTGGCGGAGAAACCGATCGCGGTCATGCAGATCATCGACGCCGCCGGGTCGCTGACCGTCCTGACCGGGAACACCATCGTGGTCGCGTTGCTGCCGCCGTCGTCCAAGGCGAACGTCAGGTCGCCGGTGGACACCACCTTGATGATCCGGTTGACGCCCACCTCTTCTTCCTCGTCCTCCCGGTCGTCGGCGGCGGTGGCCGACCTCCGGTGTAACCGTTGCCTGACCCGTCTCTCGTCCCTGGGCCGGGCCGATCCGATCCGGGCGTACACGTCCAACGGCGCCGGCGGCGGCCCGTACTCGGACGGCGCCTGCACGGCCGGATGGTGGGCGGACAACAGGTTGCCGTGCTGCGCGGAGAGTATGGCGTTCGTGTCGGAACACTGGTCCGGGCACTGGTACCGGCATATCTGTATGGTGCACTGGAAGTGCACCTCCATCGAGTCCGGGAACTTGAACGCCTGGAAGTGCGCGTACGACAGCACGGACGCGCTGGCGCCGAAATTCTTGATCTTCGTGAACCGGGACATGAGCTTGCCGCGGGTCACGCATCCCTTTTGGTCGACCAGCTGGATGGGCGCCCGTTTCCCGTCGTGGGCCATACAGTTCCGCACCAGCATGTCGAACTTCGAGTCGTCGTCCTTGATCGCCAGCACCATGGTCATCGTCTGTCCGATTTTCACCAGCCCGGAGACTTCGGAAGCCCACGGCCCCTTGCCGACCTGACGACACCAAACACCACCGGCCGATCAGTATGTACACCCCGCGTGATTGACGCCGCGAATAAATAAATACCACGTGATCCGTCCGCAGCGGCGGCGGCGTACTAACCCGGGGGGCGGGGGATTAAACCCACACACCGACAACGTTCACGAAGGATTAATTTCTTACGACACGTTTAGTCGATAATAACGAAAAACTAAGACATTTTTAAACTTCGATACGCGTTAATTAAAAACGAATAATCTATCAACGCGTCTTGTTTTGTTCGGGTCGTCCGGTTTATTTATTTAAAAATTAAACCCCCCCCCCCGAATTCAGGCTTAAGTACTGGACCTTAGGTATACGCATAAACGACGACGACGACGTTTGCGTCTAAAGAATCAACCACATTTCGTCTGAACAAATTATGAGTGGCCGGGATTTCTTCGCGCCCTCCTCGACGAAATTTAAACGCGTATATCGTCATCGTCGTCCGCCGGTACGGTTTTCACGCGCCGTGGAAAGTGCGTGCGCGCAACTGGGCGCGAAATCGACGGACGTTTATTATTTTTTTTTTTTTCGTTTCACGACGACGGTTGCACGTGATTAACACTCATCCACCCAACGCGCGCGATTCGAACGAACGTCGAGAGCTCCCCGAGGCCATCGACCAAACGTGTATAAACAATAACAGTCGTCCGGCGCAAACGTTTCCGGTACGGCCGCGTAACCAAACGGCGATCGGACGGAACCGGTATATTCCTTACCTGTATCTGCATCCAGCAACCGACGTTGTCCCCGGCGAAGTCGGCCCTGACCACGTCGAGCATGTCGACCGGGAACGGCCGGAACGTGACGGACTTCTCGTACTGGTCGTGCCACGTGCACCTAAGCTTCCTGGCCTGGTCCCAGACCTCCTGCACTTGCGGATCGTACTGGATGACGATGATGTTCTCGAAGTACGTACCGGACCCGGAGTCGGCGCCGTAACCGTACAGCCCGTTCTCGGTGTTGCCGGACGTGCCGCACGCGTGTATGCTAATTTCGAAGTTGACCGAGGTCCGGCCCAGACCGGCCGGCAAGTGTACGCAATTGCCGTTGCTGTAATGGCCCTTGCTGAACACGATCCCGTAGAACGGTTTGTCGAAGCTCAGGAACACCTTCATCGAGTTCTTCTCGCACTTCACGTCCAACGACACGATCTTCGGCATGTCCGCGGACACGCTGCTCGGCCACGGGTCGCCCAGCGCGTTGCCCACCGGTCCGCCGATCGAGTACGCCTTGTCCATGGCTTCCTGCTGTTGTTGTTGTTGTTGTTGCGACTGCGGTGGCGACGGTGGCGGCGGCGGCGGCCCGTGGTAACCGACGTTGTGGTATTTACCGGACTGTTGCGGTGGCGGAGGCGGTTGCGATTGCGGAGGAGGCGGCGGCGGCGGTCCGCGGCTTAATGACGGGTGTCCGCGGATCGGTACCGACTGCGGTTTCAGGTAGTTGTGTTTGGCTATGGAACCGGACACGTTCTGGTCTTCGATATCGTCGCCCGTCTCCATCGCCAGTTGGTCGGGATTGTGCGTGTCCACGTCCTCGCGCTTTTGGGCCGACGCCGGCGAGCGCTGTTGTTCCGATTGCAATAGGTCGTCGATCGATTGCGACGACGTACCCGGCACGGCTTCCACCACGTCCACTTCTTCGGCGATCTGCGGCAACGGTGAACACGTAAACGCGACGTTTTTTTAAATCGCCCGGGTTTTGTTTTTTTTTTCACGACGATTGTCCGTCTTGCGTAGAAGACGAACTATTTTCGAGCTACTTGTACGCGAAGAATTACGGGAAAACGCGACGATAAATTTTGGTAAGCCCGAAAACGAGACGTTTTTCCACCGCCCTAATCGAAATGGCGGGCCGGCCGAGTGCCTCGAATATTTCGATTAAAAAATTGTTTCTATTCTCGTTTCGTATAGTCCGACCGTCGGATTTGTTTATTTATCCGCTATACGTATATATTCCGCACGATTCGAACGGCAAACGTTCACGTACGTAAAACACGAAATGTCGTTTTGCCGGTAGTCTCGTCCGGACGTCCGGATAGACGATACGTTTAAAACGAAACGGGTCGAATGAATAACGCCGATAGGGGCGCGGCTGATAATAGATTGATCGGCGATATTAATAATGTACCCGTCGCGCCCGTAAATGGAAAAATAACGGCGCGAATAAAAGGGAATTCCCCCGTACGGGGGCGATCGTAAGGGAAAAGTTTATACGAGAAGTATATAAAAGTTCCACGACGTGGAATATCATTAGAAACGGTTTGCCTAACGACGCACGGTCCCCTGCCCCCTCCAGGGATCTCTCTCGCCGGTTGGTCGGAAAAATCCTCGATCGTTTTACGGACTTTTCGTCGAGAATCACGTTAAACCGCGTACGTTTTTATTCGCGCGCGACACGTTGTTTAACGGTACATAAAGCTAGTGGTACTCTTATAACCATAACGAGTCGGCAATACGTATCGAAGTAGGCACAGATCCCGCAAAGCGAGTACACGTAATACGGTATTGCCCGTAACGTTACCGTGCCCCCGTGTCTCGACTTAAATAGACCGTCGTCGTTTTTTCGCCGTTGGACACGCGCAATCGGCGGCACCGAACAACGATAAATCGTGGCGGCTCGAACGGTTTTCGTACGTCGCGCGGGACTCTTTAAACGAATATTGGCGGTGGCGTACTAAACGGGAACGGTAAACGTTTTTAAGAAAATTTCGTTTCTTTCTATATTTTTAGTCGATAACGACGGAAGACTGAGATATTCTTAACGTTTACAATTTGTTTCGTCAGGGTCGTCCGACGTATTTATTAAAAAATGTATCCCCCCCCCGGCCACCCGGAAATTCAGGCGTAAGTACGGGGGTACGCGACGTTTTTCGAAATACCGAGCGTTTCTCGAACGATGGTCCCCCCCGCCGCACCACGAAGAGTACCGTGTATAATTGTATATCGTCTCTACGCACGTACGGTATGTACAGCGTACGGGGTACTTACGCCGCAGGCCAGCAAACAGAACACCAGCGACAGTCTGAGGATCATGGTCGGTCCGATTTTGAATGATCTGAAAACGTAATAAACAGGGCGTGCGTTAAAAACTGACCGGCGCAACGGTAAAACGGGCATTCTCCAAAAACGTCGTTTTTAACGAAAAATCCCAACAACGTACCGGGCATGCGCGCGCTTATATACGGATCGGGTCGTTCGACCGCTTCGACAAAATTATTCCGATAAACTCTTCCCCCTCCCGCCACAACACACCGCCCGTCAATCGTACGACGGCCGTCGCCGCCGACCGCCTACTTTTGCGCCGGGCGGTTCGTCTGCCGCGTACGACGAAGAAAACACCGTCCGTCCGTCGGATTCCGGTTATCGCGCGCTCGTCTCCGGTACGCCCCGGCCGACACATCCTGTTCGCCGGCAAACCAGCGGCAGCGCACTAGTGACACACACTCGGGCACGTACTATTACGCGGCGACAGAACGGACGTCCAGGGAATCAAACAAATATCCCGCGATCGGATCCGTATACGGTCGTTCCGTTGTTGTGGTAAAGCAAAACGCGCGACGAGAACTTTCACGTACGCTGTTGTTGTTCGTTCATTCCCGACGGTCACTGCCCGTGAACTTTTCGCGCGACGTAACGACGCGCGTCCGGGTGTACCTATATATATATATATAGATAATTCGGCGATTAACGACGAACGTCGCCGCCGGTACGGACTTCCGAAATCCGGTTTTCGACGATCGCGGTGTATATGTGTACGCGCGCCAGTGGGTCACGTCTTAAAAAACAAAACCCGATAAAAAGTCCACGCGGTCTCTCCCCGACACTAGGTTACTGTGTTACTATGGCTACTACATTATGTATGTCGAACATTTTTATGGTAATATATATATATATTATACGCGCGTTTAGGTCAGGTATGTGTACGTATATATATACCCTCGAGAGAAACCGCCGGCGGCTGCCCCTACCTACCTCCTATTGCCGCCACCCGGTCCACCACGCGCACGCCGCTCTCGGCGTCGATCAGTGAACGTGATTTTCGAATAGCCGATCACGTTTTTGTTTCTACCCGAATCGTTATTATTATATCGTTATTACGCGCCGTACGTAAATATATATATATATATACGTCGTATATTCCTTCTTCCGCCGTTCACCGGCCCGACGTCTGTGCCGTCTACATTCTCTCCTATACCCGAATCCGTAAAAACCGTCGCCGACCATTATTATACCGTTACCATCCGGGTGACTCCTACTCTCCCCCTTCGGGCGGGGGACGGCCCGATTTTCGGTCCAATATCGGCGGTCCGTTATTCGTACGAAAAATGCCCGAACCCGTCCGCGTTAGGTTAGGTCAGTATAAATAGCGAATCGGGGGCGCGAAAGTTTCCGAAATCGTTTGTCCGCTGGTCACGGACCCGCCCGTCCGGGCCGGCCCGTTACGAGCACGCGCCGACGACAATAGGAGCTTGATTTGCGCACGGCGGCGGCGGCGGCGGCGTCGTAACGTCAACGCCGCGCGTACTTTATTTGGGATTTCTCGACGCTTTCCGTTCGCGTCGTCGCTATTATCGTCATCGTCGCCGGTGTTCTTTTTCAGGGCCGGGGGGGGGAGGGGGCGTGCGTCCGGAATTTCATTTCGCACGAACGGGAGCGGTCGAACAGATTTTCGATCTCAATTCCGAACGCTTCGGCTCCGTAGATATTCTCAAACATTTCGCCGACACGTATGTACTACGTATGTGTGTCAACGTTGCCGTACGTTATTAAGCGACGCGTTGCGCGTTACGGATAATTGGAATAGCGACGTGGTCGTTTTTCTTTTATAAATCGGCGCAGTCGTCGTTCGTCGACGCGATAATCGTTTTATTTATTTATAAATCGTCCCTACACTGTCGCGTTGATCTACACACGTCCGGGTGAGGGGAGGCCAAAGCCCTCTTAGTCCGCCGCCGCCGTCGCCGCCCCCTCTCACGTCGTCCGTCCCGAATTTCGCGCCGTGTCGTACTATTAACCGGCGGATAGGTTACCGTTGGCCACGCGGGAAAACGGAAACAAAAACGTCGGCCGTTGGGGAAATCGATTTTACTAACCTGACCCAACACGCCGAGGAAATGTCCGTCGAAAAATCGCGAACGAAGCGGGTCCGCCGACAAAGGTGCGCGCGCCGTCTAACCGTCGTGTATCGTAATAACGCGTTTTCGTAATTACTCGGCGCTCGGGTCCCATTATTTTGGGTGTTATCCGTTCGCGCGTTGCGTAAGTAAACGACCCGTTTTCGGGACCTCGGAACGTTTTCACGCCGTTTCGAAAATATAACCGGCGCGTTTGTACACGTCGTCCGCTGTGTCCTCCTCCCCTCCCCTCCACGGTTCCCGACCAACCGGCTGCAATATGTTTTTTGGCGGCCCATCTCCTCGTGCGTTTCAGTGTCCTGCGTTGGTCCGATCCGTGAAACTAACTACTACCTTCGATCGAACGGCGGTGGGGAAACCCGTTTGCCCGCGTAGGTTTTTTTATTACGAGCGCTCGTTTCGAAAATTGTCCCCGAAACTCGTTTCATTACGCGTATTACGAAATACGCCAATTTCCGAATATCCGTACCTCCCACTTTGCCGTGTTTGGCGTTCCCGAGGTACCGTTATTCGCTAAAGATCCCGCCAACCGGGCCCGACGAACGCCGACCGCGCCGAATTTAACCGTTTCGCCGCGAAATTACGTAACACGCAAAACCGTAGTTCATTAAGGGCTTCACGTGCGGACCAAACGCGGCGGTTCCTGATTGGTTTACGAGAATCCCGTAACATTCTCGTCGTGTCGCGACGCAGGGATAGTTTTCCGTTTCACACGTTCATTGGTTTCCCAACGGTCCGGAACCCGGCGATTGCCGACGTTTAAAAACAAATCGAATATGTACACAAATATAGCTTAAACGGGTTTTATTTTTCGGCTTATTTCGTAATAATCGTCCCGTACGAGAGACGATCCCACGAATCCGGGATATTTGCCTCCGGACGACGCGGTTATCGTACGGAATTGTCGGGGTCCGTTCGCCGGCAAATAACCGTTTCCGGACCTCGACGACGGAACAGTATCCGCGTAGCGTGGCGGCGTTTCGACCGGTTCAGTGAGAAGAAACAACGACGGCCGGGTATAACGATAATGAAAAAGCGCCGAGTAAACCCGCCGATATTCGTTGAAACGTTTCACGGCAACGATTTGTAGCCCGTGAGGAACTGACGAGCGTCAAGAAAGTTTGCCCCATGAACGGTAAAAAACGCGAGCTTACCTCCTGCACTCGAAGCGTATTCTCCGGCAACACGTCGATCGCGCGCCTGTATATTTCGATGGGAAAAAAGGAAAAACGACGACACTCGCGAACGCGACAATTACGCGGGACGCGTAAAACGATATTCGGACGCCGGGGACGAGTTGACGCGACGGTTACAAGACGGTTAGTGACCGGGGGAACTCGTGGCGGGCAAGAAGAAAGGATCAACGAGATCCATCCGTCGGTTCGTCTCGGTTAGCTTTGCAGGGGTCCGCCGGCGATGATATCGAAACGGCGGCGACAACGTGTCCCCTTCCGCCGCGGCCACTTGTTGCACCAGCGCCACTTTGGTCATGACCTAGACCTCAACAGGAACAAGCCGGACGGTCTGGTTTCGTCAAAGCCCGCATAGCAATTAGTCGGCGTGTGTGTGTGTGCCGTGTCCCCCCTCCCTCTCCTCCCCGTTATCGTACCGGTGCACACCGTCGTAGACGTCTCACTCTCTTTCTCTTTGCCCGTTTTCCTTACTCACCGTTCCCCACTCTTGTTCTCCTCTCATTCATACTCTTTCACACACTCTCTTTCCGCGTGTGTGCCCCGCCGCCGTCGTTCTCTTTCCGCCGTTTTCCTTATACAATTTCGCGCTTCGTTTGAAATCATTCCGTACGGATATGGCCCGATAGTCTTCGATATATAACGTATAGTTACGGGGGGGGGGAGGGCACTCCGCGAAAGCGCGACGAACGTAAATATATACGCGCCGACGAAACGCGCCCGACTACACACGCGCGTAATTACACGCGATATTGTGTACGTGTACGCGAATCGTTTTATTGACGCGAATAGCGCCGCCCGTTTCGCCACGCGTTCCCGACAATTCCGCCTGTTGTGGCGCGTCGTCCGTGCCACGCCGTCACGACACTTGGTCCGTCTGTCCCGGTACGGATTCGGGCAATCGTTTCGCTTAAACATAGCGCGTACGACGAACGGTGGACGAAATCGCGCGGTAAATACGCGTGCCGTCGTGTACGGGAACGAAGACCGTTTTGTGAACGGCGACGTCTAATCTAAAAAAAAAAAAAAAACGAATCTCGAAAAAATCGAAACGTTACGTATTTACGGTGTGTTTCGTAATCGCCTATTATTTTCGGTAAGGAATACGCGTATTGTACACGTTAATAGCGTAAATACGTAATTACGTTTATCAAAGACGGGCGAGATATTTGATGTAAATCGGCGCGAACGAAACTTGGACCGCTCGTTATCGCGTACGTTGTCCGTTCCAACCAAGTCGTATCCCTCCCCCACCCCACCCCCCCGAATATTGAAACGCGATTTGATCGGTCGACAAATCGAACCGGTTACGTCGACGTTCAATAAAAGGTTATCGCCGGAAAGGTCGATTAGTGTTTAGAATTTTTAGCGACCCGAAATATTACGATCGGCGAGGTTTTTTTTTTTTTGCTGTCGGTAAATACCGTAAAACGAGTATTTCAATCGCGTCGATTGAATCGGTAAACGTAATAATTAACGGCGGCGGGAGCACTCGGTTTTTAAATATTAATTAACGTTATATAAGTTCGGCGTATCGACGCGATCGCCGCGCCGGTAACGAATCGAGAAATCACGACGGAATTACGCGTTCGTGAGACTGTTGCGCCCGTCGCCCGTTTACCGCACCGTCCAGCCGTACGAAGCGCGCAAACGGACGAACGCTATGATTTTCGTTCCGAACGACGTACGGCCGGCGTTCCGTATTTCGAGTAGCCCCGTCCAATAATATTTCGTGCCCCGGGGTAGGACTAGTCTCGCGACTTACTATTTCGTCGAGCCAAATAAAAAGCCTCCCGTCTCCCCCGAAACCTAAACGACCACGCCGCACGCGTATTAGCGAACGTTAACTACGCGGCGTGGAGTTTTCAAACTAGATCGTTAGATCGTTCTAGATCCGGGCTAATTAATTCGATATACGGGTACTCGCGCGCGCGGGGGGGCTTCGTCAATTTGGTCGGTTACCGAGCACGGTGCCGAATCCGAATCGAAATAATATTCGTTCAAAAACGATTATAATAATATCCGGACGATAGGGTACCGGATACGAAACGATAACGTAATACGATTAAGGGGTAATATCATCTTGTAAACAAAAAAGCTAAGTCTTATTTCAAAGGCTTAATGTGAAATTAAAAAAAAAATTTTTTTTTTATGAGGTTTTATACTAATGAAGGTAATAGTCTTTAGGTAAGAGAAACATATTTCGTTAAATTTTTTAGATACAAATTGGCGACGTGGAAGTACACTGAAAAAAAGTCGTTTTTTTTTTATACACTTGCCCGGCTATACAGGTCACAATTTTTGAACTAGAACAAAAAACCAAAAATGTATATAATAATATTATATTAAAGGGTAAGGATTTTTTCGATATTTGTTGTTAAACCGATTTTCGATCCAATTTTTCGAAGAAAACAGGTTCTTTAATTTCAAAACGACGCCATTTTTTTTTTAAATCATTTTTCAAAAAAATCCTACGTTGATGTATAGGGTTTATAATATATTTTAAGAAAATTTTTGGTTTTTTGTTCTAGTTCAAAAATTGTGACCCGTATAGCCGGGCAAGTGTATAAAAAAAAACGACTTTTTTTCAGTGTACTTCCACGTCGCCAATTTATATCTAAAAAATTTAATTAAATATGTTTCTCATACCTAAAGACTAGTACTTTCGTTAGTACAAAACCTCATATTTGAAATCAGGTTCAGTTTTTCCGGTTACAAGATGATATTACCCCTTAAAATTATATAAAATATGTTCCAGAATTCCTCCCGAGGGGAGGCACGTTAGGTTTTATGACATGTAAACGATGTGGCGGGGACCCGACGACCCCACCGTCTCTTACGGCAACTTCGCATCCCGTTTTATATTTTTGTTCCCTTTAAAAGTACCGTTATCGAAATGTAACCGTCCGACGTATTTCGAGTACATTCGTAAAACGACCGAGGAGTCGGTAACGAAACGATAATATTCGATCGTTCGAACGACAAAGGTTTATTTTATATCTACAAAATAAGAAGTATTAAGACGCGATGAACGTTTAGCGTGACCCGGAAAAAGAACGTTTATTAAAAACGATAGCGAGACACGGCCGTCGTTGATTCGGGCGAGTATAGTCACTTGGTTTCGAGAGTCGGAAAATGTCGACCGTGAATGAAGAAACTCGGTTCGTCGTCGTCGATGTTCGATAGATCTATACGCGGAATATCGAAAACCGGCACTATCGATTATTGAAAATTCGGTAATACATCCGGTAGACTATAATACCGTAATACGGTAGATTTCGAATTTCGTCGAAAAATCCAAAAAAATTACGATCGTCGGAAAATCGTTAAATTATAAACGACATACAAACCGGAAACGATCGAAACCGACCGCGCGCCGTTAGTGTTTCGTTTCGGTGATAAACGTTATCGCGGCCAATCGTTCCGGGAATAATCTACGGAATACTCAACGCGATATATTCGATAAAACGCGCTCGGGATTGTATCCACTCGGTTCCGTAGTTTACTAACGCCGTGTTGGTTACCTATTTAACGCGTTCAGTCGCGGGAAATACGTTTTAGAAAGTTACGGCCGTCCACGATTATCCGTCGAACGTATTCAATTTCGTATTGTGAAAAAAACTTCGCCCGCGTCTTGTTCTCGGAACGTTCAGCTTCCTCAACGCTACCGAACGTTTTCGGCGCGTAGGTAAAAATGCTCCGTACCGCGCGCGCCTTTAACAAAATATCGGCCCTCCGGAATCATCCGCGCCGGTAATTGGAAGAACAACGGCGGTCGAAACTAAACCGACGTACGTTTAATTCGAATCGCGTAAAACCCGAACGGGATTTTTTGGCTAATTGGCCGATCATTTCGCCGTTTTATATTCGCGGTAACGGCCCAATACGCGGCCGTACTCTCGGGCTGTCCATTATACGGTCATTTAGCGGCGATCGTTTCGCGTGGCGTTTACGTTATCGGAGAATTTGGCGATTTCCGTACGCGTTTTTCGTGTAGTCGTCCATTCGTAACGTGTGATCTCAGGTCACTCGTAAACGTTATCACGGTATATTATCGATAATATTTTCCGCCGAAAAAACGGCCGCTTGTTGTCGATAACATTCAAGGGCTGATTAAATTGGTAAAAAATAATCGTAAACTCGATAAATTTTAACGTATTCGTATACACGCACGACGTTTAATACGATGTAGAATCGAGAAAAAAATTATTTACAAAAACGTATTTTTTCGCGGGCCATTGTGATTTCGCTCCAAAATGACGGCGAACTCGTTTATCGGATATACCTGTCACGTAATTCGTTATCAATGTCCATTCCGATTCTGTGGCGCAATCGTCCGGACACGCGAACGTCGTACGCGTAATTTATAAACGACGAAAACGTTTCGAAACGGTCGGCGTTCGAGAACCGTTTTTTAGGTTTGAAACGAATTTCAATCGTAAATAAGTCCAATTCGTTTAATAAATCGATACGGCCAGTGTGCGTAGGTTCTAATGGCGATTTCGGGACGGATATTCCGTCGTAAAAAAGGTGGAGGGGGGGGGGAATATTTATTTCCCGTAATTAAACGTCGGTAGTAAATTCCGTTTCCAGATATTCGCGTAATCGACGGGTAATTGTAGTTTCGGCTTTCATCTTCGCTCCGCTTTCTATACAATAATACCCTCTGGTCGGCCCGTAATCGAACACCCGGCGAGTAGGTCAGCCTACTAACCCGCCCGCCGTTCGTAATATCCGATCGGATTGCCGCCATTCCCCCCCCACACACACACACGCCCCGGTAACCAACGTCGGATAAACAAGCAGCGCCCCGTACCACGTTCACGACGTTTAATTCCGGTAACGGTCGGCGAAAACGTTTTTAAAAATTGCCCTCCTAATCGAGTAATTATTATTGGCGGCAAACGTTCCGTGGGCGTACTGTGCGGCTCGTAAAACGCTTCTAAAAACGTAAACGCGGCCGAACAAACAGCGCGCGCGCGCGCGTGTCGTTCGCCCCGTCGCCAATAGTTTTGGACAATTATCGTCCGCCTGTATTTCGTTTTCGGTCGTTTCCCACGGGTCGTTTTTGGCGCTACGATTACTTCGCGCCTTGTCCGAAACGCGAGATTTCTCACCGGTCCGCCGAATATAATTATTATCTCGGTAGGTATAATAACGACGACACGTTTTAGAGTATTTGACGGTCGTCCGGTTGCACACTTCTTGTGTGCCAATCGTTGTTGTCCGTCACACACGCGAAATAGTACGCGAGCGAAAATATTACCGAGTCCCGAACGCGCGTGTGTTGTATGTAACGCGTCGGCGACGGTATATAGGTATACGCGAGCCGGCCGGATCGAGACCAGAGCGCGTTTTCTCGTCTATAATTAATTCGAAAACAATTTCGCGTTTGACGACCGCGCGCCCGTCCGAAACGCCGCGTGTTCCGCGATCGGCCGGCTAGGCGAACCGGCCGGTACAGTTAACCCGAGAACGACGCCGGAAAACGACCGACGGACACGGCCGAATTAGCGTCCGTTTGGTCGACGATGGCCCCCCCGGGGGGGGGATTCGTATTACTTATTTTTTGTTTTCGTTGTAAACGAAGAGACGTAACTCGTTGTCCTGACGGTACCGTCGTTTGTTAAGCAGCCCACAGCGGCTTGCCGTTCCGGTGATGGATTGCCTCGGCTATGGTTCCGTTCTTGTCCGGCGCTGTGGGACAAACGTCAGACAGTAGAATTCCCCCTGAACCCATTCACCCGGTGTTGGACCGAACCCTCGTACCGGTCCTAAGGAGGAGTACACGAACGTTCTACGGTTCGGCGCTGGTGGGGTACGACGACGGTTGTCACGAACGACCACGTACCGTGCGCTAACAGAGATGGTACGCATGGTCCACGGAACCCCCCGGGGGGGAATCGTCTCGTGTCGCTGAATTCACTCGTGCGACGGTAGTCCGTGAATTGTATTTCGGCCGAGGTAAATGAACGTATCGGGGGGGGGGGATAGCTCGCCCTTTCGTCGTAAATCGACGCGAAATTTCGTTTTACAAATTAAACGTCAACCCCCCCTATCTCTTCTCATCCTTGGTTTTCTCATCTTGATCTATCCCGTAAAACTATCTGCTCTTTTTCCCGCCTACGTTTCGGTCACACTTTACTTCCTTCCCATTCCTTTAAAATGTCCCTTTAAACGACTCACCACTCTGTACACTTCACAA
>JAIPRN010002509.1:0-29748 GCA_025469175.1 Geopemphigus sp. TES_GeoC_2020 | reverse complement strand
CTAAATTTTTTAAGTAAATCGGAAAAGAATATTAAACGAACAAAAGTAAATTCAAATGAGTAATTATTAGCTATGTAAACTATATCAAGTACGTACCTAAAATATCTCGTTGAGGCATCCATTTACGAATCATTACATTCGACGGTTTTCCGGGAAATTCTCCTTCCCATTTCCATAGAATCCGCTGTGGAAGCTTTTTGAAGACATTTAAAAACAGCTCTCGTTTATCAATTGGAAAAGTCTCGCCGCGTAATAAACTACCCATGCAAAAGTAAATGACTCCGTGTTCGGCTTCATCAATATATTTTTGAATATCCTATTCGCAACGAAATAACCGATTTAGTAACGTAGAGTAATTGTACTGTGTTTGTAGCCTATAATATTATTATGCTGTATTGTTATAATGCGTGTTTCAAACCTCTTTCAAAGGCTTGGATGGTTTAATGTGCAATCCGCCTACTTCGATTACGTTAGGGGGTAATGGCCTACTTCCCCAAACAGTATAGTGCGTGTTAGCGAACAGAAAACTTGTTCGTAACACCAACTCTGTTAGCGGTGACGAGGACTCGTAGCGTTTTGAAGCGATTTTCTGCGAGGAAATCGACGAATCAGTGTAGTACTTGTAGAAAGCTATTGTTCGTAGTATTGTGTTGTACATTCGTTCTACAAAGTCCATATGTGTTCCGTGCGGTGTCATTAAAAGAGGTACGTACGCCGGATGACTAGACGCTCCCATGCGATCTGCAGACCACACGAAAATCGAGGACGTGGTCCATGCAATAAACGGAGCTCTGAATCGTTCAATTAGGGCCAGATATAGATCCGTATTACATGTTTCGGTCACAATTAGATCATAAGCGTGTTCTGACTGGGCGTACAATTTGCGTAATACATCGGATTGAGTATATACGTCCGCGTACGATATTAAATGGAACATATGTTTGTAACTATTTAAAATGGACGACGAATACATACGGTCCATGGTCACGACGTTCAAGTCGAATAGAGACTCGTTGTTGATTTCGATCCGCGTGTAACGTTCGGAGGCGATGTTTGGAAAGTGCGAGTATACGGTAACATTATGACCACGGCGGTGAAGTTCGGACATGTACGAGTCAAAGACTATTTGATGGCTAGGAGCTTCGATTGGAAACACTCCTAAAATGTTTGCGCACAGAAGTTCGCGAGTAAATGAAATTATAAATATCGGTAATACAATTTGTAAGCAATTGATTTCCATTTAATGTAGATGGTTTACAACTATCAGCTATCAAAAGCGTACTAATTGTACGATTCATACGAGCAAATACTGCGGTATTGTCTGTTCTGATTTGATTAAAAAAAAATACGAATATTTATTTTATGTTACCGTTAATCGTTCGACTGTTCAAGAGATTATAATACTATAACTATTAAATCGATTCCAAATGTACAATTAACGTAATATATAAATCGAAGCTATTAATATTATCATAACATATTTCGATTACAGTATACAGGTATACACTTACTATTGGTAAAGGTTTCATTGGCCGTATGTGTATCCCACCAACTTCTATAACAGCTGGTATTAACGGAATAGATTCGAACATTGTGAAATGAGTGTTTACCAAAATCAAACTGGAATTTAAAATATACCGGTCTAGTGGAATATTTATTCCAAATTTTTGTTCGATGATCCTTTCGTCTCGTATTCGGCATAAATATTTGTAAGATATTAGTTGCACAACGTTAGAAATTGTGTTCGTAGCTCTATTGTAAAAATTCATTTTGGGAGGTAGGTTAGTTAATGTTGATGGTCTACTAGCCAACGCGTAAGGTTGTCCGATCGCATGTTTATTCCAAGGTAACATGTTGCAACTACTCATTAGTATAAAAGGTATGTTGAACTTGAACGCAAAAAACAAAAATAATTCGTTATTAAAATGCTCAGTAATAAGTAAATCATACGTAGTTGAACCGTTGAATAATTGTTTCACATTGTCCACTGTAAACATAGCTTCGTTTATATTTCCGTGAATATAAAAAAACCAAACGATATTTATAGACATTTGTATGTCATTTAATGGCGCGGTGTCAGCCACGTCAGTGATCTTTCTGTTGTTGTTATAAATAGGAATAAATCCTCTGATCGAAATGTCAGTGATATTTGGATGTTCTGATGGATAATTACTGATTACAGTAATATTATGCCCTTTTTTGCCAAGTTCTTGCAGATACGGTAAATAAACTGCATGATGACTGTAACTATGATGAGGGAACACGGCCAAAATATTTGCCGCATACACTGGAGAAATCTCAGCAATACTAATAATTATTGTTACTAAAAAGATTATCATTGTAAGTAACACTCGAATAATTATTATTTATAAAAATAATAAAAATAAATACTTGCAATAATACTAGTTATTGTTAACTGTGAAGTATATTCAACTACGTGTTATACTTAATATTAATTATTATTGAAAAGTAAATCAAATATCCAAAGTCTAAATTACATAATAATTGATAATATATTTATTACTTTACAATTTTTGTTATCAAATATATATAGACATATATACAGGTATAAACATATATATATATATACCTAAATCATTAACAATTATGTATAATGATATATCCCATTAATCATATTGGCTATTAATTAACATAGTCATCCCTTTACATCGACATAATATTATAGAATTTACATGATATCAAAATTTAAATTATAGATAATTTATTATTATATATTACATTAGCCTTCGAATTTTAAGGAACTTTTCGTTTTATTGTCATTACAATTTTTTACTTAATTTGCAATTCGTGTATTACAGTTCTTTTTAAGTATCTAAATTACATTTTTTTTCGATTAAACATTTTTTTGGGCATATTTTATTAATATAAAATATTTTAAAATAACTTTATGAATATATTTCTTTTATCTTGAAAATGTAGGAATATAATTTTGAAAATTTATTTGTCAAGTAGTATAGTTATAAAAGAGAAATATTATCTCTTTGTTATTAAAATAGATTTTTTTTTCATCTAATCATTAGAATAGTAGACATTAATCTTAGTTTTTTAATTCATACTATTATGGCGTATTTAATTTTTATAATTTTGTAATACTTACATCAAATAATTAACGAAAATTTTAGAAATCTAGGTATTTGGTTTACATTTATTTATGTTTAATATTTTACACGTCGATATTTTTACAAGTACAGACTATATTAAACGTGAATAAAAATGTTTAGCGAGTTATTATTTTATTATAATAACTAATGAACATCAATAAATATAGTGGGCTTTGTTTGTTTTTTTGTAATATTTATTACAAAAAAATATTACAAATATTATTTTTATTATTATAAAAATAATACAAATATTAATATATTTATTAATATTATAATATTTGTAATTCAGTAAGAATTTATACTATGATATAAGTACAATCCTACTACTACTTACGTACAACGTTATATTTTCAAATAATATATTTTTTTACGACCAATATTTTATTAATTTTTTCGAAAATAATTAATAAAAATGTTGAAAAGTATAAAAAATTATGCACCAATAGGGACAAAATTGTCAAATCGATTAATGTGTTTCTGTTAATAGAGGAATGGAATTTATCAATGGCGAAAATAATTAACACTTATTAAAAATGAATTCGTATAATATTTGGTAGTCTACGTATTCATACAATAGGAACGTATATTTGATAATGCTAAAATGTAGAGAACACATTGTAATTTATGAACATTATTATTTTTTAAATTGTTGGATGAATTTTATTACTGTACACGCGAGTATAAAATAGAATATGTTTTTTGTTTATTAATGCCTTAATTTTCAATATATATATATATATAATAAACTACTAAACCGTTAGTGCCATTATTTATTTTTATAATGAATTTTATATTATAATATAAATAATAAACGATATTATTTACATAATTTACAATATATACCGGTTTCCAATAATATCTTTTTAGTTTAAAGTACTATAAAAACACCTATGAGATAAAAATTTTTTTTCTTATTATTGTTGTTATGTTTCATAATTTTCTATTTCCGTCGATATAGTAACTCAATAATACCGATAAGATCACACAATACTATACTTAAAAATACTATATACACTGTTGACTATTTACGTACAATATAAGTACATTATATATAACATAAAAACGTATATTATTAAAAATTTCATAACGATAATTTTCGTGAGATTTAAATATTACGTATTATTTAAATATTAAGATACTAACGGTTGGTAGACGTTTCGCAGAATGTATGTGTATTCCCCCGATTTCCAATACAGCGGGTACTATGGGAAAAGCACCGTTTATGGTCCAGTGCGTATTAACCAACACCAAGCTGGCGTTGGACGCGAACTCTTCAAGGGACATGTCTAAGTCGAAATGTTTCTTAATCATCTGTTGGCTCCAATAACGATTCGCCGCCTGAAATACTGTGGCGGATACGTACGTGTTGATTATGTTGGCCAGTCGTTGGGCTAAGTTCATGCTTTTCGACAACCCGCTGAATGTGGACGGCCTGTACGCCATTTGGGGCGGTTGACCAACTACAGGCATCGTCCAGGGTAGTAGAGGACAGCTGCTGAGTAGTACGAATGGTGCGCGATACCTGGCGACAAATCCTAAGGGCAATTCACTGTTGAAGTGTTCGAAAATGATTAGGTCGAACGCGACGCTGCGGTCATTGATCATCCGCCGAACGGCCGGCACACTGAATAGGCCTTCCGTCGACTTGGCCATATTGTAAAGTTCCATCATGTTCAACCACAAGTTGGAAATACCGAACGACCATGAATCTGGAGCCGGGAACGTGACGTTGTTGTTTTTCATGGGCACGAAGCCCTTGATGTTGATATTTATTATATTGGGATGCGACGATTCGAAGTTGCTGATGACGTGCACGTTATGCCCGCGGTCAGCCAACGCGCGCAAATATGGTAAAAACACTAAGTGATGACTGTACCCGTGGTGTGGAAACACGCCGAGTACGCGAGCCGCCAACACGCCGTAGCGGTCCGTCGTCTGCAGAAAGGTAGCAATGCCGAACAACAGTATTACAATAGCATTAGCCATAGTCGTGTGTCGCGCGAACTAATTTGTAAATGACTGGTCGTCACCGCGGCGCACATTAAATTGATCACGAGCGTAAAAATATCGAACGCACCGAGCGGCGTAATTGATCCGTCTACGATATAAATCAGATTATATATATATATATATATATATATAACTGTATTATAGGTACTCGATACGGTTATTGAGTCACGCACAAGTATAAACAACGTGAATTTTCCCAATTGGAATTTTAAAAGGCTAATAAATTTTATTACTATAGACTGTTACTTCGTAATAGTCAAACGTCGATATTTTTTAATTAATCTAAATAGTATTGTTATTTTTTTGTTTTACATTGATTTATATATTAAGACGTTTTGTTTTTAAACACTAATTAAAGCAATATTTCTTAGTACTTTTTTAATATACGCTTTTAATGACACAAATTTCACAGTTTGCAAAACAACGAGTAAATATATATTTTTAATATAATATAAATTATATAGTATAATTTTATATATAATATATTCACTAAAATTATTTCATGTTTTTATTTTAAATACATAAATTTATAATTAATTATATATTCATTTATTAATGTTTATTTTGTTTTGGCTATTTTCTTACCTAATTGTAAATCTACTCATTATGCATGTAAATATATAATAATTTAATGTAAGAAATAAGATAAATAAAATTTGTTTTAAATAATGTACCTACATATTTAAAGTTTTTTTATCGTTTTATTTATAATTTAGTGTATTCATTTTATGACGGTTTTCGTTTAATTTTTATATTTCAAATTAAAAAAAGTTTAAATTAGAAAACAACTATTTTGTTGTAAAATTATAAATTTTCAGTTGCCTGTTCGATTATGTAATATGCAGAACAATGAAATATAGTTCTTTTATGATATAATTTATAATGTGTTTATAACATTTTATATTATATCGATATCAATTTAAAGTTAAATACTTTAAATGACAGACTTAATATACTTGTTTTCTTATTGTTACAAAAATATGGAATGTATACATAATTACTAACTATTACACATAAAATTGATAAGTATTATTAAATTATTACCATGAAATACCAAAAAAATTATAAGAATGTGTAATTCCTCAAAAATTATTTTTTCAAATAAAAAAATTCTTAGTTAATGTAAATTAATATAATACACATTTTCCTTGCTTTATATAGAATCAAACACCTATATTAAATCGTTAGTCAGTTGTCACATTCTTATTAAATAGTGATTAATAAATGTTATAAATATCAAACTATAACGTATAATATGATTTGATAATTCGAAACCAAAAATGCTCTTTTATATTAACGATGTACTTAATTAAATATTATTATTAAATAATTGATTTATCTATGATACTAAGGGGAATTCAGGGACTTTAGTCCTCTTTGTAACCTTGTAAACTTAAATGTTATCAAACGTATAGAAATAATGATTGAAATAATTTTTTGTCATCAATAAACAGTGTACAGCGCAGCACGACATCTGCATTCGACAAACGATTGTACACTAATTATAAATTTGTAAAATAATTTATCCTCTTCTAATTTTTAGATTCGAGCCTGTATGTTACTATATTTACTATATATGTACACTTATTGCATATTACATTATTATATTTTCTACCTATTATAACTTCAGTGTCTATATAATGTTGTATGGCTTTTAATATATTTTATCATATAATAACACATATGGAAAATATATTAAAAAAACAGTTATGGGACATAAAGAATAACTAATAATTTCATTAAATGATAATTATGGGCGTTTAACGTTTACAATATATTTTTGTTAAATATAAGTTAAATAATTTTTAATAATTTGTTGTTTTTGTAATTTTTTTCTTAACAAATATTCAAGATAAATAAGTCGAATTATTTAGTTATTCAAATATCCCAATTTTTATAAACGTGAGTTTCGTAAAACTGTTGATAATTTGTTTTTCCTTAGTATAAATTTTGTGTATTAATTACGTTATAAAAATTAATTAATTTCTATAACTAAATTTAGCTTTAAATAATCAAGTTGATCGGTTAATTTAATTATATAGATGAAATAATTTATATAAAAGTTAAAATAAAAATAGAATGCTAAATTACGTTCTCTGTTCTACATTTTGAAATGATAATATTTAAAGTTATACGTGGTATAAGATAAATTAATGTTAGAGTTACGCAATTCCTTTTAACCACAATGAAAATATAAATTTTTAACAAATATTAATTAAACTTATTTAATAATTAAAAACAAATTTTATCAATTAATGTTAATAAGTATAAAACATATAGGTACATACTTAAAAATCTTATAATTATTCCGTACACAAATATGTGTCTTATAAATTATAAAACGATCTACTTTTAATTATTTGTGAATATATTAATTATTATAATTTTATATTTATATATATTATTAGATAATCATAGTTACTATATTGACGTATATATCTACACGTAATCACATTTCGACAGTTTGATATATAATATTATATTATTAATTTTCATAAGGACAGATCGCTTTTAAAAAGTAACGTGAAAAGCTATTGATGATTGATTTTGTTTACATACATATTATTGTATTTTATTATAGTAATATCTAAATAATAATTTTCATTTAATAAACGAAATTATATTCATTGCATATACATGTATTTATTATAAATTAAACATCTTTCGATTATATAAACAATTACATAATATAAATTATTTTAAGAACATTAACTAAATTTTAAAAATATATTATACATATATTTACCGATATGATATCATTGTAATAAACCCGATTTTATTTGGAAAGTATCCAAATTTAAAGTTAAAATACAACCGATACAAACACATGTAAAAGTAAAATGTTTAATATTTTTTTGAAATAATAACGATAAATGCATAAATAAATCATTTTATTATTTGAAAATTACCCTAATTTTTGTCTCGTTTATATTAACTGTTTAATTTCAAAAACTCCATCAACTTATTCATTTTTTAATATGTCGTTCCATAAGCTTCATAATAATATCTTTTTAGCATCGTTTTGTATAACACTGACTAATGTTATTTATAAACGTCAATCCTACCGAATTCTCTTATATTATCCATTTATTTTTCCATAATTCAAAATAATCTTCATCAAATCTATCGTTAATTTCTTCCTCTCGGAAAGTGTCTAATTCAAATTAATTTCTTTTACTGAAAATTTTTTGTCTACTTTAGTTATTGGTGTTAAGAATTAATCTCTTTCTATAATTAACGTAAGATCAATAGATATTATATAGTGAGTGTATATATAATGTTGAGCTGTCATAGTTTTAAATTGAAAGTTAATAAAAATAAATTTAGTAAAAAAAAATTCCAATCAATAAATGAAAAATCTGTGGGAATATCATTTAAATTACAGTATAAATTTGTATTTAGGCATGTAAACAGAAGAAAATAAAATAACAGGCACTATCATCTTCACGATTTATAAATGCAATTAATAATCCGCCTCTGAATAGGTGACAGATGTTATAAAATTGTAAGGTACTACTTACGTGTTACCAAATTGAAGCGTACTCAATATTTTTGTAAATGTCAAAATTAAAAAGATGTCGATAATCGGTCAGTATGTACCTATGTAATTGTTTTTATAATTATCTATATAAATGCAATCAGCAAGTGGGTATTGTTTAGGATTGTAATAGTAGTCCAATATACGATCTAAAAAGAGTACTGACTTAATATACACATTTACTGAGTAAATCATACTACAAGGTTAAGTTAATTTACGTACGATCACTTATTTTGACCGAATTTAAACGATTTTTTGAAAATACAGACTCGCTAAAACCCAGCAGAATCATTTTATTTGTCCATTGAGGGGTGCACACATTTAAATAGGCCTGAGATTAAAAATGTACAATTCGTCATATATTTTATATAGACTGTTAGTAAGTACGCATTTTTAATTCCATTCGTTTCTGTGTCAGCACATACCGACGGTCCAATCATACCGGACTATCTGAGAATAGTATTCTTAAAACGTCGCAGTGTTGTATTTGAGACATCTTATAATTATCACTAGGGGTTTTCTATGTACAATTAACGGTCATGCCAATCTCATGATATTTGGGTGTACTATATAGGCGAATAAAATGTTAACGTAATAATATGTATTAAAATATATTCAAAATTATAAAATTAAAATATTTAGAATGGGTTTAGATATACTTTTAAAACAATTAAATTTTTTAATTCGTAGGATTGACCATTTTAACGATATAGGTTAAACATAATACGAAATAATTAAAAACACTAAAACTCAAGATTAGTAGTCAAATTAAAATTTGGAATTGTGCTTTTTTTATGTATTGAAAATGGCCCGTGATCTTTAAGCTACAGCAGATATAGACGTGGAGATTAACAGCGTTATGAAATACAAAGTAAGTATTCTAGTTTATGTACTTTGTGTTCATTTATTCGAAAAAGTACTTTCAACACAGTATAAAAATACTGTTTACAACTATGTCAAGATGTGGACTGTGGTTATTGAATGTATAATGAAATTAATTCGTCTCTAATTATTTACACACATACATGTATATATTATATATGTAATAGGATATTTTCAATTTTTTCTGGGTAAAAATTATTGATGCGTCGAAAGTGTAATGATATACAAAATATAATGAATGCTATTATGTATTTTCCGTGTGTATTAAACATATAACACAATTGTCGCGATTAAAATATTTTATTTTTTACGAATTACCACTAATATGTTTATAATTAAAGTTAATATTTAGGACTAAAATTCTCTGGAAAGTATATTTTAGAAGTTATACGTAACACTAACTATAGTTTAATATAAAATAGTTATTATTCACAAATATGAACAGTATTTATACGTTTTTATAAACAAATTAAAATGGTATTTTACTGTAATTTAATCTTGTTTCTCTTTATTTTTTGATTTAGCAATCGTAAAAATACTTTAAATATTAAATAATAAAACAGTACAAAAATAGTTGTTATCAATAAGAAAATTACCAATAGTACATCGATTAAATAATATTGATACCAAGGCATTCCAACAGCGGCAGACCGAAGATGCGGAGCTCCTTTGTGTTTTATAACATATTCTGTCCAATATACAGCAGTCTCCAAAGGAGACATTGGACGATCGCGAAAAGCTTCCGATAATTTTTTTGCCTTTTGTTTGTACCTATATTTAATAAATTAAACGTAAACGTGAAATATACTTTTCCAAAATATTCGAAACATAAACATAATATTAATACTATACTTACGTGGTATTTTCGATCATTGATTTTACTTTTGTCGAAATTTCGTCTTCGTTTAAATCATTGTAATGCATCATTTCTGCAACTCCTTTATCCATTACAGCTTTGGTGTTTGTTATTTGATCACCGAAAATTGGTATCGCTAAAATTGGTACGCCTTCGTATACAGCTTCAGTAGTACCCAATAATCCGCCATGAGAAATAAATAGCTTAACGTTAGGATGAGCTGTACGCCAATAAAATTGATAAAATAATTAAAACAACTAAAAATTTCTCTAAATTTTATAAGAAAATCGGAAAAGAATATAAAACGAACAAAAGTAAATTCAAATGAGTAATTATTAGCTATGTAAACTATATCAAGTACGTACCTAAAATATCTCGTTGAGGCATCCATTTACGAATCATTACATTCGACGGTTTTTCGGAAAATTCTCCTTCCCATTTCCATAGAATCCGTTGTGGAAGCTTTTTGAAGACATTCAAAAACATCTGTCTTTTTTCAAATGGAAAAGTCTCGCCACGTAATAAACTACCCATGCATAAGTAAATGACTCCGTGTTCGGCTTCATTAATATATTTTTCAATATCCTATTTACAATCAAATATCAATTTTTATTGTGCGTGTTTCAAAGCACTTAAAAAGGCTTAAACGTTTAATAAGTAATCCTCCTTCTACGATTAAGTGAGAGGTTAATCGTTTATAATTTATATCATACTGCATTAAACTTATCGTTCATTTAATTAATATTATATACCTTTTCTAAACAAATTACAATAATAATTTTCGTGGTATTAAAATATTATTAATTTTTTTATTGTTGTAATGTTTTAATTTTTGTAAGCCTTAAATATTAAGATACTAACGGTTGGCAGACGTTTCGCAGAATGTATGTGTATTCCACCGATTTCTAATACGGCGGGTACTGTGGGAAAAGCTCCGTTGATTGTCCAGTGTGTATTTACCAACACCAAACTGGCGTTGGACGCGAATTCTTCAAGGGACACGTCTAAGTCAAAATGTTTCTTAATCATCTGTTGGCTCCAATATCGGTTCGCTGTCTGAAATACTGTGGCGGATACGTACGTGTTGATTATATTAGCAAGTCGTTGGGCTAAGTTCATGTTCTTCGACAACCCGCTGAAGGTGGACGGCCGGTAAGCCATCTGGAGTGGTTGACCAACTACAGGCATTGTCCATGGTAGTAGAGGACAGCTGCTGAGTAGCACGAATGGTGCGCGATACCTGGCGACAAATCCTAAGGGCATTTCGTTGTTGAAGTGTTCTAAAACGATTAGGTCGAATGCGACGCTGTGGTCATCGATCATCCACCGGACGGCCGGCACACTGAACAGGCCTTCCGTTGTCTTGGCCAAATCATACAGTTCTATCATGTCCAACCACATGCCAGAAATACCGAAAGTCCACGAATCTGGAGCCGGGAACGTGACGTTGTTGTTTTTCATGGGCATGTAGCCCTTGATGCTGATATCTGTGATATTGGGATGCGACGATTGGAAGTTGCTGATGACGTGCACGTCGTGTCCGCGGTCAGCCAACGCGCGCAAGTACGGTAAGAACACTAAGTGATGACTGTACCCGTGGTGTGGAAACACGCCGAGTATGCGAGCCGCCGACACGCCATAGCGGTCTGTCGTCTGCAAAAAGGTAGCAATGCCTACTAATAACAGTGTTACAATAGCATTAACCATAGTCGTGTGTCGTGCAAACTAATTTAGAATTGAGTGTTCGTCACCGCGCGGCACACAATAAATTGATCACGAACGTACAAATTGTCGAATGCACTGAGCAGAGTAATTGATCCGTCTACGGCATAGTTCAGATAAAGTTTATGTATATATGTATATATATATCCGTGTAATAGGTACTCGACACAACCATTGTGTCACGTACTAATAGATTGTGAATAGCGTAAGTTTGCTAGATGGAAATTTTAAAACGTTAATAAATGTTATTACTATCGTAGAAATAAAATTTCAATATTTTATGCGTATTCTAAATAATATTATTTTTTTTCTTTACTTTGATTCACTTATTACAGTGTTTCGTTTTTAAAAACTTATCTGAAACAATACGTCCCTATATTTTTGTAATATAGGCTTTTAATGACATAAATTTCACAATTTTCAAGATATCTTATAGATATCATACTTATAATATATATATTATACTTTATATTTCTTGAAATGTATTTGAAATTTTAGTTTTAAATACATAAATTAAATTTATTCATTGATGTTTGTTTTTTTTCGTATTTTTACATAATTATAAATCTATGCATAATTTGTGTAGTTATACAATAATTTAATATAAGAAATATAGGTAATTCGTTTTTTTAAATTAAAATAGTAGAATATAATATATATATACTATATCTTATAATTTCGGTACCTATAAAATATTTTGTTATATATTATATTTCATATAATTATTTATATTTCCGATCAATATATGTATGAATTGATATATTCTTACATTTTGAGAAAATATTCAATAAATATCGTAATACAACTTAAGTACGCGAGTAATATTAAAATGCCAATAATATATATAAATAGAATATTCAATATAGAAGAAGAATATAAAAATAATAATTGATTTTTTTTAATGTACTCAAACATAAAATTGTAAATACTTAAAGTATTTTTATCGATTTTTAAGTAATAAATAATACAGTATAGAATACAGTAAGAAATACAGAATAGATATCTCACTTATTTTGTAAAACCTTTTAAAATACAAAACCTATCATTGTTTTCATGATAACTACTTCAAAACGTGTTGTAAATATAATTATGGGAATAGTAATTCATTTATCTTTAGTTTTTCCCTTTATTTAAGTCTTGAACAATCGATTGTTGTTTCATTTTATTTTATACCTACAGTAAAATGGTACTAAAAACACAATTGTCTGAGGTAAAAAAATGAATTTTTTCGTCAAATTGCCAACTAACGTAAAACGTTTATTATTTTCGATTTTTTATCTTAACTATATATATGTACTAAGTGTTATATTTAGCAATAGTTTCCATTATAAGTATAATAACACTACTAAGTACTTAGTTAACGTTACATTTAAAAATGTATTTGTACTAAGCAATTTAAAATGTAAACATATAGTAAATTAAGATTAAAGACTAAATAATGCTCTTAAATTAAAAAAAAATATTACTTATTATTATTAATACTATTTCAAATTTTCTAAAAATTTAATTAAATTGATTTTATTGTTAGTATATTTAATATGAACAAGGATATAAGGTGATAACTAATAATATTATAATTCATATTTATGAGTTACGACTTATATCTTGCTCTCCACTGCCCCGCTATTATGTCTCAGGACTCTTCGGGACAATGGTTGGCCTATACTGTTGAAAATTTTTTTTATCTTGCTTCCATTATAATTTATAAATGTTTTTTTACATTTTTCTTGAGATTATAGCAAAACAAACACTTTAAATTATAATGCTATAATACTATCTTAATAGTTTCTGAAAAACGTCATTTGTCAAGCTACTATGTAAGCATTTATTACAGCCTATACAGCAAACTTACGGATCTACCATATGCATATTTGTAGTATTAATGTTTAATAGTAGGTAGATAGTAGTACGTATTATTCATAATAGGCGTAGTCGCACTGATATTTAATACAAAATATCAAACATATTTTTTTGTACTTATTTGCTGGATATTTTAAACGGAAATTGTATTATACGTTTTTATCGAAGTATACAAGGGTAAATTTTGAGCAAAAATGTGAATAACCGATTGTTGTTAGTTTTAAACGGGCGATATATATTCGTTACATAAAACAAAGAACGCTTAAAACGTCCATCGATTTGGTTTAAAAAGTTAATTCGAGTTATATTTGATTAATTATACCCATTTCAGAAATAATAACTCACGCCTTAGCGGAATTTAAATATTGCGCAAGAACAAAAACTTTGTCCGTTTCAGCGACACGAACAGATAACGTGTGCGCTGCTCACCCGACTAACCTAACGTTATTATTATTATGACGCTGGTTTATTGGCAAGCCGAACATCAATATCATTAGACCGTACGTTTAACCGCATATGCCGTAATTATCGCGTTGATCGTTATTAATCGTCATTAACAAGAACAGCTGCTAAAGAGCTCTATGGTATTATCTATGAAGTAACCACATACCGTGGAACGGCAGTTGGTGTATATCGGACTATTGGATATTATGCATGACGGTAGTAATGTCCGTGTACTACAACTGATAACTACACTCCAGTTGTGGGTCGCCTCTACGACGCGCGCGGTATGTGTTACGCGAACGGGGGCGGGGTTATGCGACTGTTCCTGCAGCGTGCGCGCGCGCGCGCGTACGTTCGTGAAAGAGTGAGAGCACCGAATGGAGTGTATGAGAGGAAACCGAACGTGTATCACGTTCGCACCTGTTAGATAAATTTTCTTCAGAATTGAAGCCCGTCAAAACGAGACACCCATCGCCGGGCAACGACAACAGTGACGATTACGTCGCCGTTTGGTTAATCTCAATTTACCGTGGAGTGCCCGGGGGCACGTTGCGTTACGATATTATCTAAATTTTCGTAAATACATACACACACACACACACACACACACACACACACAAATACAGCAATTGAACGTAATAAGCGTGTGACAGCTATCAGCAGCCGAATGTTTTTTTTTCGTGACACGAATGCAGAAAAACGACGATAGTAGATAAGGGCGCCGCCACTTCGAGTTGTTCGTCCGCCTTTGTACCCGTATAGTTACGTACACTCGTGTACGGTGTAGGACGGAAGGACTCGGGGATATCGTCGCGCTCGTGAGGTGAATATTCGCTCGTTTAATAAACACGCGTAATCGGGTGTATTTATTATACTCGGGCGCGCAACACACACACCCTGTTCGTTATTGGTGTTTGGCGTCGAATCGGTCAGAGCGACGCACACCGCCGCTGGATGGCCGGGCCGTGTTATCACCACCGGACGTACACGGCCTTTATGTACCTTTTTGTTTATTATTACTGGGGACCGCGTTCCAACGTATTTCTAGTTCGCGTTTTGCGCTACATTCTCCGCCCGTTCCGTACATTTAGTTCACGTTCAATTTTCGAATTCGTCGTAACATATGATTAGTCCACCAATCGGTCAGAGTACACAGATGTTTTATTCCGTTTTATACCATTTATAATACGTACCGTTGTGTTTCGAGTAAGAGATTTTTCGATAAAAAAAAACCCCACAAATTTATATCTCTCGACTTAATCCACGCCCAACGACCACGGATAGAGTTTTATCTAATTTATTTATTCACGTTTCGGGGGAATCGTTTATTGTAATTTTTATCACGTTGTGTACGATATTAACAATTTTGTTTGTTTGTGTTTTGTTATTGTTTTTAGGTTCAACATATAAATTGGATAACAATTTAAAAATGAATAGTTCCTCCGATACCGGGTATGTGTTTTAACACTAGTGAACACACAATAGTGACCAATATTAATTTATCATTTTTTATTACCGCAGATTCAACCCAGCGTTTAATATCGCTACAATAAGACAAGTTTTTAATGAAGCTGTTGAAAAAGGTTAGTGTTCTTAAACATTTTTTTACATATTCGATCATTTTTCTACGATGTATATTTTATTTTATTTAGTTCGTATGCCTACTCCTATGCGGTTAAGAGATTTAATACGACAAATAAGAGCAGCGCGTACAGCAGCAGAAGAAAGAGCTGTTATTAATAAAGAATGTGCAGATATTAGAACATCATTTCGAGATGAAGATAGTGTATGGAGATGTCGAAATATTGCAAAATTATTATATATTCATATGCTTGGGTAAATGTTTTAAATTTGTTCATTATGTGAGACGAGCATTTTATAATCAGTTATGATTGATCAATATAGAATAACAGTAAATTAATATTTACTTATAATAAATATAACTTGTTGGATATTGATATGCTAGATATTTTAATACCTAGGTATAAAGTTAGTGATTATAGCCATAGATCTTATAATAGTTATGAGGTTTATGTGGTTATAGGTAACAATCGATTAAGGTATACGTCTATGGATATTGGTTAGTAATTAAAACAGTGGTCTATAATAATATTTATAATTAATTTAGTTCTCATAAAATATATTGTTTATTAATATTTATTTTAAATTTTTATCTTTGCTTCAATATTTTCTAAACTAGGTACTTAAATAGTTATTCATTTTTTAACCATATAACAATCATTATTACCAATTATAGATATCCAGCACATTTTGGACAATTAGAATGTCTGAAGCTAATAGCATCACCAAGGTTTACTGATAAGCGAATTGGTTACTTAGGTGCCATGTTATTATTGGATGAACGACAAGATGTACATCTCCTCATTACAAACTGTTTAAAAAAGTAATATAAATAATTTGGGACTTGTGTATAAATATATTTAAATAATAATTATTAATTTGAAATTATTTATTTTCAGCGACCTAAATAGTTGTACTCAATTTGTTGTTGGCCTAGCATTATGTACTCTTGGTGCTATTGCTTCACCAGAAATGGCTAGAGATCTTGCAACTGAGGTTGAACGCTTAATGAAATCACCCAATACATACATCAGGAAAAAAGCAGCATTATGCGCTTATAGAATTGTACTCAAAGTCCCAGAACTAATGGAAATATTTTTGCCAGCCACTAGATCAATGCTTTCAGAAAAAAATCATGGTGTACTTATTACGGGTGTTACATTAATTACTGAAATGTGTGAGCGAAGTATTGATACCTTACAACATTTTAAAAAGGTATTATTTTTTTTGTATTAAGATAACTGAATTTTATTTATTAATATGTAATATTTTGTAGGTTGTGCCAAATTTAGTGAGAATTTTAAAAAATTTAATACTAGCCGGTTATTCACCTGAACATGATGTCTCTGGAGTTAGTGACCCTTTCTTACAAGTAATCAAAATTCATTTATTCGGATCTTATAGCGCTTTTTGTGTGCGTTAGTGTTTCTAAACTATAGTTTTATTTGCAGGTGAAAATATTGAGACTTCTTAAAATACTTGGCAAAAAAGATCCAGAAGCTTCTGAAACTATGAACGATGTTCTTGCCCAAGTAGCCACAACAACTGAAACAAATAAAAATGTTGGCAACACAATTTTATATGAGACTGTTTTGTCAATTATGGACATTAAATCTGAATCTGGGCTCAGGGTGTTAGCTATTAATATTTTGGGTAGATTTTTATTAAACACAGATAAAAATATCAGATATGTTGCTTTGAACACATTATTGAAAACTATTCACTTAGATATGACAGCTGTTCAAAGACATAGAACTACTATAATTGAATGTCTTCGAGTAAGTGTATAAAAAGGTAATATAAATTAGTAGTTTTTAATTTATATTTATTTTTTACAGCAAGACCCAGATGTGTCAATAAGAAGACGAGCACTGGAGTTAAGCATAGCTTTAATTAATTCGCATAATGTATTAACTATGACTAAAGAGTTACTCGCATTTTTGGAAACATCTGAACCTGAATTCAAAGCCCAATGTTCTTCTAGTATAGTATTGGCAGCTGAAAAATTTGCGCCAAATACTCGATGGCATTTAGACACGTTAATCAAAGTTCTTGTGGCTGTAAGTATTAAAATTAAAAATGTTACCTTTAAATGTAAAATTTATTTTCAACTGACAAAATATATTTATCCTCTCATTTTTATTTTATATCAGGCTGGTAATTATGTAAGAGATGATGTTGTATCTAGTACAATACAATTGGTATCTGAATCTGGTGCTCAACATGGTAGTTATATGGCTTCAAAACTATGGGTAGAATTGGAAAAGGATACAAGTGATAAACAACCATTGATTCAAGTGTCAACGTGGACAATTGGAGAATTTGGTGACATGTTATTACAACAATCTGATGATCCTGCTGTCATTGTACGAATTAATATAATTACATTAAAATATTTCTTATTTAAAAATTAAACCTTTTAATGTACATTTAGTTTGAAGTTTGTTATAACAGTTTTGTGTAACAAGTATATATAGTTCGGCTAGCAGAAAACAAACCACAAGTCTTGTTTCTAGTACCAAATTTTTATGAAATTTATGATTTTTAATTTTTAATTACATTATAAACTGCATAAATCAGTAATTTTACATCAACTTTATATATATATATATAGATTTTTTTATTATTACAATTAATTTGAATGTTAATATACTAATTTTATTTTGGTAATTATATAACTATGATAAATTGTGTATATCATCGTGGCTCAATTTTTGCTGGCTGAAATATATAAATGTATACAATTTTAATTATATTTTATATTGTCTTATTAAAAACTGAAGGTTTATTAAATAAATTGAAACTTATTAAAATGTTTAATGTTTTTTAGGTATCTGAAGAAGATATACTACGAGTATACCATAAATTAATGTGGAGTCCTCAAAATAATATAGTCACAAAACAGTATACATTAAATTCACTTATGAAATTAAGTACACGTATGAAAGTTAATATAGAGTAAGTATAATCTGACCATCAATTTTAATAATTGGTATTTGAATGGGATTAAGCTTTTCCATTATTAATATAAAGTAAAATTATATTTTTTGGAAAAGTATAGATTTTAATTTTATTTTAATTATTCAGTAAAATTCATGAAATGGTGGCGTCATTTACTACACATATGCATACTGATTTGCAACAGCGTGGAATTGAGTATAATCAGTTATTCAATAGATATGATCCAATGCGAGAAGGTCTATTAGAAAGAATGCCCGCTATGGAATCAAATAGAACTCAGCAGTCACAATGGAATGAAACTATTGAAAACATTCAATCTCCGAATGATTTACTTGTCACAGAAGTGACTCATACTACCGAGTCTAATGATTCTGTAAAAATATATTTTATTAAAATTAATTTGAAATAGTGTAATAATTTTTTTTAAATTTATTTTGTAGAATGCATTGTTAGTGCTATTAGAGGGTGCAAATGGTGAAACAGAATTAATTCCAAATCAAAACTCAATAATTCCAACAAGTACTACTGATACTCAAGATTTATTGGATCTCTTAGGTAATTTAATAAAACTCTTTTCCATCTAATTAATATAGTTAATTATTCAATTTATAATATTAAGGTGGTTTAGACTTAAGTAACCAACCAGTGCAACCATTGAACAATCTTATAACTGAAATGAGTACAACAAATGGATCCAGTGTTAACACTGATAATTTATTTGATTCATTAGGTTTAGGTAAGTTAAAAATAAATATTTTAAAAATATTTTCGTAGAATAAAATATTTATGTGTTTAGGAGAATCGCCAATAATTAATACCAATAAAATCATTAAAAGTCCTGGAACTGTAACTGCATATGACCAAAATAATTTACTTATTACATTATTAATTGAAAGAGATCAGATGAACATTGATTCTAATACTGTAAATATGACAGCATATAATAATGGATCATTTACCATTAATGAGTTTCTTTTTCAAGCAGCTGTTCCTAAAGTAAGTGTTTTAATAATTTTATACATAATTTAATTATTTATTAATTTATTAATTTATTAATTACTATTTAGACTTTTCAATTACAAATGTTACCCCCGTCATCAAATTTAATTGAACCTGGTTCATTTTTGACACAAGTCATGAGAGTATCAAATATATCCAAAGTAAGTTTCATATTTTTCTATAATGTATAACTTAAAGTTAATTTTACTGTATAAACTTAAAAATTAGTTTTAACTAACGTTTAAAGTTTTACATTTTAGTTTTTTTTTTTAATTAATTCTAAAACTAGTATTTTATAAATATATATAAAAAAAATTTTATTAGTTAAACCAATGCAAATTAAAATAGTTTTAACTATGATTTGAATTTAAATATATTTTTTGCAATATACTCAATGTTTATTTATTTATTTCGAATTATTGGTTTTTATAGAATTATGTTATTTAAAAATGTACGCTATTTAAATGTTAAATAGTTTTGAATTTAATTTTTTTTTTTTTGGTCCTACTGTTTATTTGAAATTATAGTTATATAAAACTTGAGACGTTTTTATATAATATATGTAATCAATTTTATTTATAATTGTGTGTTTATAACGAATTCAAATTTTACTTTTGTTTTAGAGCCAACTAAGAATGAGAATTAGATTATCATACACTACTAATGGTATTCCAGTACAAGATCAAACAGAAGTAAATAATTTCCCAACCCCACCAGATACATTTGGAACATCAACATTAGATTTGTGGTCGGAAAATCAATGACATAAAGTATTATTGGCCATTGGCTAAAGAAAATGAAACAGTAAAGATGAATTTGAATGTGATTATTATATGATTTTTGTCAATTGTTTGAGAACAATTTGAAATATTTCATATCTATTGATAACATAAAAGTTTTTTAAAGTGTTAATTTAGAACATAACACTTGGTACAGTAACTATGATTTTTAATTATTTTTATTGTACTTCAAAACTTGTATTATTAGCTCACAGTATTACAGTATTTTTTGTTTTCATTAGTTCTCGAAATAATATTTTATTGATAGTATTAATAACTGTCAATGTTTGTGATAATTTTTTTACTGCACATTCTATTATTTTTGATTTGGTTGTAAATCAAAATCCGGTTGTGAAGTCCAATTATATAACAATTTTATTTGACATATACGAATAATTTCGTATTCATATTTACACATTTATTTACATTTTATTTATTTTTTTATCCATATCCTAATTCATTTTTGCACTCCTTGTAGATGCATTAAATACGAGTATATATATATATAATAATGATATAACGTGTAAATTGAATAATAACTTGTTAATAAAATGTTTATTTTATTGTTAATTATATAAATTATTATACATTGTATTATTATTATTATTATTATTATTATTATTATTACATTAATAAAATATTGTATTAATTTGAGTTATACTAGACAGTTATTAATATTTCAGATATTTCCTTAATGTAAATGTAAAAAGGTTGATTTGTATTTTATATGAATTTTATAAAATTTAATTCATTTTTAAACTCACAAATTTCGTCTTTTTATAACTAATTTTACATAATTGAGTAGCCATTTAAAGTAATAATTCTCAAATAAGGATAAAACAAAACTAACATAATGTACAATTGCCAAAAAATTGTCTTCGTCCTTGCCTCTTTTCCCGCCATTTGGGGTCATACAATTTGCAATATGTAACTTTTAAACTTTGGTAATTAAATAATAATTTTTAGTAACTGAGTGTATGTACACTATGGAAAATACATGATCGATATTATTTTGATTATGACTTGTCTAAGAGGGAAAACTGCTTTATATCTTAATTAACACCTGGTGTATTTATGTATACTTGTAGGCTACATATATCACGAAATATTATCTTATAATACCAAATTCTAATAATAATCCTATCAACAAAATATTCCTAAATAGCGTTTATTATAAAATGTATACTAGAATTTAATATTCATAATAATCGATAACAATAGTTGACTGCGGTGTGTCAGGCAAGAGCCTGCGAAACTGAAAGCAAATAGGTCAACGACACCATTTGGCATCTGTTTAGTGTCTTTAATTATTACTATATTCCCACAACACATGTGGTATAAAATTAACTTATATTTTATTTGTATTTATTTAATAATTCGTATAAATGCGTCACATATATATATATATTTACAAATAAATAACAAAAACAATCATAAATTAAAATATTAAGTAATATTACGGACCATGGTTGTACAAAAACAATAAATCATAATCGGTTATTCATGATCCTATCGGTAAAAAATGCGATTTAATAATTCATTTTCAAGGGAAACATTGAATATCCGCCTATTTATTACCCTTTGATCATGTATACAAGCTAATACGTATTTGACAATTTCGTAAAATGTAAAAAAAGTATAAACCAATATGATAAAATCTTAACTAATATTTCGTAGTCTGTTTAGAGTATATAATAGTGGCGGATTTAACAGTCGGCAAATGTGATGTAGAGTTATCGGGTTGAATTTTGTTCCTAGTCTTGACCGTCAACAATTATAAGGGTACATGTTTAATACTTTTTCCCCATTAAAGATCGATACTTATATTCGTCGTTTATTATAATACATGTAGTTTTAAAAAAGTTTTATATTTTTAAAACGGACGTTTTTATAGCTATAGACGATGTCTCAGAAAACATATTTAAACGTAATATGCGTCCATGCACACGTTTACAAACGTTTTTTTTTTAAAAAAACCCATAACGCGACTAAAAATTGTATATCAAACGAACGAAAAGATTTTGAAAAATGTTCGATAATTTTATAAACGTAACAAAAATGTAATTGTACGTAACTGTAAATACGTAACTTTGGATTTCAAAAATATTTTTATTACCTATATCTAACAAATTTATGTATATTTATCGATATTTATTAATACGTGAACTTTAACTATAAACGAAATTATATCAGTATAAAAATATTCGTTTTAATTCTTTTGTACTTCTCTATTAAGTGCGTGGTTACAGTATATATATATACACACACAATTGCGTTAAAATTAAAATTTCGAGGCCCATCGCTATTAAGTTAGCCGAATGACGTTTAGCTCTTAAATATCGCGATAATATTAGATATATTCGTGTCGAATTTAGTATTCTGTTAAACGTCTAGGGGTATATATGTGCAAAAGAATTATCCGTATTGTCGAGGTACAGAGCGTTCGTGTCGTATAAGTCGGCGCAATGTTTTCAAATTTTCTCGACTCGTCGGTAGTAAAGAAGATCGTAACACGTGACTACTCGTACTCGTCGTTTCGAAAATTTCGGAGCGTCCCTTAAACGCGAAATTCGGAAACGTGCTGTAGTCGCGGGCTGCGGCCGATCACCGCTGTCCGGTTTTTGTTTTTCACACAATAACAGTGCTTCTTCAGTCTCCAGTCGTCCGTGCACTGGCTCTGGAACCCGTACATGTTTATACGACTCACGTCGCCTAACATCCCGAACGCGCCGCTGTCTTTCCGGTTCACCGTCACTTCGAACACGCTCCGGCCCGGTAACGTTTCCACAATCAACAGGTACTCGCGTCTACCCGTCCGCCGGTTCACCCTGCTCCGGGCCGACATCGTTTTGCTCAGCGACAGCTCCGCACAAACGTAACCAACCCGCACCGATGTCCGGTACTTCGCCAGCAGTCCGTTCAATTGTCGTACCACATATTCGCCGCCGTCCGCGACCACCTCGTTGCGCCTGTCCAATTGTTCGTACTCGTCGCACGTGCACCAGTGCGGCGCTATGCCCGCTTGTTCACACGACCTTGTGAAAACCGACAACACGACCGTATACGTACGCGTTGTGATAACGGCGCGCTAAACTCTCGATTTAATCTACGCAATTACGTCAAATCTAAAACCTGCGGTTAGTCGATGGTTTATCGTTTTAAACTTTCTATAAAATTAAGTTTACCGAATGGTTTTAACCGAGCTAAAAATTAATTGACAATTCGAACGTACAAGCGAAGTTAAAGTTTAGAAAAATGTGGGGAGATGTATACGAATGTTTTTTTTTTAGTCCCCTTTGAACTAATACCAATGATAACAGCGAGTACGGAAGGGTCGGGGTGTAACGTTAAGTTTAGTCACTGAAACTCGGAAGAATTTGAAAGAACAATAGGAAGCAGGAAGACGTACCAACCTTAATACGTTCCTTAATATTGTGTTAGAAACAATGGTTAGGAAAGTACTAGGCAAAAACCTCGACTGAGTATTGACATTGGGTGAAACATTATATTGTTAGCTTATGTTGATCACATCGACATATTCGAAGAAAATAATACAAAGTACGAAAAAGTGGGACTAGGCATTAGCAAAACCAAAGCGTCAATATTTTTTGGTTCCGTTTATAATTTTATATTTTATGTGCCCGTTATTGACGTTATACGAATAAAAAAAACAAACTATAAACTTATTTCGTTGTGAATGTTATATTATTATTATTTATAAGAAATAATAAAGTTCTTGTTTTATGCTGAAAAGTCGTATTCGTATTTTAATTGTTATCGAATTAAAATAAGTTACATTTTAACACGTTACGTAAATATTTTTAACGGTTCCCCGATTTATAGAAAAATTTCACATTAGCCGAACAACAACGAATAAAGTTGGCAGCGACTTTTAAAATATCGGTTAATCGAATTAACGAGCGGCGTTAATTTCTTATCATTCTAACGTCGAACTTAACGTAAAGCGCATTTCATTTCAAAACGAATTATTCGCACGCGGTATTAGAAAATGTAAACCGTAACCAATTAAGAATTAACCGATTAATCGAAAATCTCGCGAACGTTCCAGTCACCGGTTTAAACCAATACGTTTAGTTCGATTATTACCTCGACTAACGACCATCCGTGATTTTAAAAATGAAAATAGAAGATTTTAAAAAAGGTTGTTTTCGTAATACGAACGTGTTAGTTTTACGACCGACGTAACATTAACGTCCGGTCGCGGTACGAGTTACAAACGTCGGAACCCTCGAATAAGAACCGTTCGCGGTTGGGTGGCTATTAATTCTGAAAACTTGACCGTTCGACACACACGCGCAGAATATTCTACCTACCTGTTGACGTCCGCCGGACGGAACAGACTGCGGCACGTAGGGCAACCGTTGGCCACGGCGCTGTGACCTCCGTCAGGCAGGAGCAATTGTTTGAGGGTCAGGTGCAAGTCGAACGGCGACGTCAACCGGCGCTTGTTGGCGGCCAACGCGGCTCGATGGCCGGGATGCGCGGCCGCGTAATCGGGCGGCAGACGCGCGTAAAACGTCGGCATCCGGTCCTCGAGCCAGCCTACTTGCGTCTCGCGTATCCTACCGAACCGCAGCCCGTGGTCGCTGAGCATCACGGTGACGGCGTTGTCCAGTAGCTGGCCGTCGAGCAACCGGGACAGCGTGTCGGCCGTCCGCCGGTCCATGGTCGACGGCGCGTTCACGTCGTTGTGGCTGAACGTGTTCAACCAGAACACGGCGAAGTACCCGTGGCGCCGGTGCAACCGGACGAAGTCCTCGGCGTACCCGTACACCCGGTCGGCCGCGGACCTCGGGCCCAGGCAGAAGTTCATGCCGTCGTACTTGACCACCGGCAGCAATTGCTCGGCGGCCAACATGTACGGCCGCGTGTAGTAGTCGGTCGGCGCGTTCCGGAACCCGTACTTGCCGAAGTTGTACGTGCCCATGTCCGGTTCGTCTTCCACGTACGCTGTTACGTAACCTACGCAACACACACACACACAGGGCATCGGACGTGACGACGGTAACCAGAGGGGTGGGGATTAATGGTTGCGACAGAATAGTAAAACGAAAAACCGGGTGTTCCTTAATTATTGTTTCTGTTTTACAATTTGAAGTTTTTCAAACGCGCTGGTACACCGACTGATCGATTTTTCAAAAAATACGTCACTCGATTTCGTAATTATTGACGCAACGCGTTTTTTACGGGAAAACAATTCTTTCGTACGTTCGTAAAACATTAGCGTGAAAAATATTATTTTTATTAACGTGTTGGTTTCAGAAATAACTAAGGAATATTCGATAATAGACGAACATTTTTTTTATGCAGAAATGTGCGCTTGGGTATGTTAATTTAAATACCTCTCGTCATCTTTTTTCGATTTCGAAATTGCTTTTTCACTCTCTTTTTTACCTCTATCCAAATTCCATTCGGATTTATTATTTTTGTTTCAAATAAATACTTTTATTTTTCTCGAACGTCAACTCACGTAATAATGCCTAATCATTTGTATCCGACAAATAACGTTCAAGAATTCAGAACGACGATTCTATTTTTCTATATATATATATTAAAATGCATAGTAAAATTAATTAACGCTTTTTTATTTTGTAAATTTTTTTCGTCGTATAATTCTTTTTACTATCGCCATTTGTAACGAATAAATTTAACTTTATAACTGACGAGAAAATATTTAAAATTATATAGGTGAAAAAAGTTTTCGAAATAACATTTCAAAATGAAGATTGATTTACTGTTAGTTCAATTATATAGAAATAAATAATGGGAAATAAATGGGACGCAATTACGATATACGGGACAATGCCGTTTTAACGTGCAGCGTGGTTAACCTAGTCTAGAATCTACTGAAATGAGAATAGTATTTATCACCACAAGCGTACAAATATGACGTTGAATGGGTTTTAAAAATTCGTTTACGTTTTAAAAGTTTGTTTACTCGCAACTGTAAAAAACTTTAATAAAATCCATCTTAACTAAATTAATCGTGACTCTAACGAAAATGTTTACACGTTAACGACTAAACAGCTCGCATTTACATTATTCAATTATACTGTTCTTCGTTACAATGCGGAAACGACGTTTAATTAAGGAAATGTGACGAATCGTGCCACACGTCGTAAACAAAAATAAGTCACGAATGTTTATGTAATCACTTGTTATATAATTGCTAATTATTTATACGTATTACGCATACCCTGCTTTTTGAAATCTCTCCACAGAAACGGACACCCGTCCAATTCATCTTTTGGACTCTTCCAGCATCGTTTGCTCATTTGCTCAACGAACATGCCCGTCAAAATGGGCACTACGTTGGGTAACGTATTGTCGGCGACTTTGGTGTAGCCGTCGAGCGACATGAATCCGTGCGTTTCCAACAAACGATACGTCATAGGCATCGATCGTATGAGATTCAAACGAGATAGAGAATCAATGGATAAGATCAGCACGCTGGGCTTGTCTATAACATCCGCGTTTCGAAATCGTCTTTGACCTTTGTCGATCACCATTGCATGGATGTCTTTATAAACGGTCGACCTTGATTTGTCGCCATTCGGTCTTAATTTACAAGTCACTATCATATATTCGACGGATTTTGGAATAATTTCTGAATCGTTAATAGGATGGCATTTATGCTCGACGCTAAAAAAAACACGAGATTCTTTAAAAAATGTTCAATAATAATTTAAAGCTAATACATTAGAAACGAAAGAAATTGATAAAAATCCGGTGGAATTTACTATCCAATTAAACGGCAGTTAAATATTTAAAACGATAATCTTTAATATACACAATTAAATTTGTTAGTATGGTGGAAATTGAAAATAAATAATAATTGTTTAGGCGACCGTTCTATGCAACCCGCAATGAGAATACCTCGACGAATGGAGTTTACACACGTTTATATAAAATGAAGTTTCGTAAAAACGCAATTCTATGCGCTATTTATAAAATCTTAATTTAAGTATGCGAATTCAAGTAGAAAATTATTCGTTAAATTTTATATTTTCAAAAAATGATTACGTTAACACTACGTTTATATAGAAATAAACGATAAATACGCATACTATTCAATATACGTTATTATTCCGTTTGTAGTGATATTTGAACACAACATGGCATAATTTTGCAACGTGTCTGTGACTCATTCGAGTAAATCTTATATTATCATATCCAGTGAATTATTCGATTAAAAAAAATTTACTATTGTTGGTTGTGCAATGGACTCGCTCCCGTGCAATAATATAACAACAGGCGTTTCGTAGTAATTGACTTTGTTCAGAGACTAAATATACATTTAAATACGATTAGTTGGCGAATATTCGTGTATAGTAACATACTTAGTTTAGTTTTATACATATAACTATAGTAGTTTTTAAAAATACTCGATTGCTATTTTATGCTTATGTATTTAATTACTAATATATATATATATATATATATATTTGCAACGAATTTTATTTATAATAAACATTTCCAAATATTTGGAGTATCTAAGCCGAATGAATTAAAAAATTAGAGTTAAAAAAACGCCGATAATAAATTGGATATTTAATTATACTAAGAACGTTAAATTCGTAAGCGACTACTATTTAATGTACTATGTTTTGTACCGTCTGTAGTCTAAAAAATCCGATTGGTAATTTTAAACTAGAAGTTAGATACAATGTAAATATATCCAAAGTTTTCCATAACGATGTACAAAATAAATCTCGTAAAATTATCCAGAATAAAAATAAAACCCAAAATGTGTAGAGCCGATTTAATTATGTGAAATAAAAAACTTGTCTTTTTTGTCTTCAAACTTTGCAGCCTATATTGAATATCGAATTTAAGTACATAGATCGTAGCGTATAATTGTAAATAAATTCATTTAACGTCATTATATTTATAGATCGTAATTATTTAATTATTTACAAAATAAACGATATTTATAATTTACGTTAACTAACGATAATATAGTAGTTATAACTTTATGTTTTTTCTACTATATAGATAAGTGAACGACGACAATTTATTTGAATAATATTGGACATTTTTCTAAAGACTGTATATTTTGAATAACAATTTAAGACGTTAAATTCTTTTAAATGTTAAATTTATTCCCTATATGTTTGCACAACTGTAGAAAATTCAAAGAGCCCTACACTTTTAACCTAATTAATTTAAAAGATTCATTTATCGGATGTTTATAGTTATTAGAAAATGTATACCTATTATTTGAATTAGATATTGTAATCAAATAATATGTAATAAAAATAACATGTTCACTCATTTACGCAATAATAGTCGATAACTTATATACTCGTGCCACTAAAACATTATATTTGTCTGTTTATATCGCTAACAAACACGCAAAAAACCATGGTCTTTATACATTTGTTCAGTTATATATAATGACGTGGTATATAATCGAACCGCAATACAATTAAATACTTATAAGTTGTAAATATTTATTTCTGTACTATTGAATTAAAGAGGTGTTCTTATAGTTTATACGAAGTATTTATAATAATAATAATACAATTTTATATAGTGTAATAATTTTGATTTGCGAGTGTCAAAACACCTTAAAATTAAGATTTAAATTTTTTAACAGTAAAATATTGTAGATATTGTGTGAAAAAAAGGAAATCTATTAGTTTTAACTTTTTAAATGTTATTCAAATAAATATGGGCTATGTACACACATAATACCTTGTTATGAACACATTGCGATATAGTATTAAGTAGGTCGTAAACAATTACAAAAAGTACTAAAATTGCTATTTAGACAAATTCTTGGCTTGCCATCGCACAATCCAACAGTAGTCCATGCGTCGTCAGTCGAGTCCTCGATGTGCTAGCAATTAATATAAATTTACTGTAAGACATAATATAATTATAATAATCTACTCGACTTGTTAATTCTATCTAACCTCAACGACCCGTGTGTTCCTGAACAGACCCACTACCAAATCTTAACCGTCTACC
>JAIPRN010002508.1:0-29753 GCA_025469175.1 Geopemphigus sp. TES_GeoC_2020 | reverse complement strand
TTATATAATATATATATATATATATATAATTATAATACATCATATTTCTGATAATACATCTATCCATATAGAATTTTAACAAAAGACGATTAAATTGAATTAAATTAGTATAGTACGGAATACTCGTATGTCAATTACGACAACCGTATTTTAAACAAGATGAGCCGGTAGTATCGAGACGTAAATATTTGTTGGAAAACAAAATAACTTGGGGGAATCCTAAACGTCAAGTTTTTCGCGACGAACAACGCGTCTTACCCAATGTTTCCAGTTCGGATTTCCGATAGAACGTCGGATATCGGAGTTCCGGGTGTTTTTCAATTTCGAAAATTTCAGTTTCGTGTTTCTTATCGAGTGCCGTGTGCGATACGAATTTCGGCGTGTTGATATTATTCCGCGACGCGGAGACTACACGGACGTTACCCGGACTCGGCGAATTCGAGCGTGGTCGGTAACATATTGGAAATTAACCGCTTCTATTGTTACGAGAGACATGGTCCGCGATTTCAGCTCTGGAATCCGGAAACTCTGTAACGAAAACCCCGATCAACCAATCCGGGGTGGTTGAAACCGTTGTATGTTGTGAGAGGTGTCGGTGCGTAAAACGAAGTAAAAAGACGTCTGGCATTGTTGGTTTTCGAGGGGAGGGACATTTTGAGCTGAACCGACGTAATGATACAACGAATGAACGGACGGACGACGTGGCGAAAAAGGAAAAACGGCAGTTTCGCCGTCGGTCCGCGGACGGATATCCTATCGCGGGTGGACACCGCGCGTATGTATCGGCCCGATTGGTGGTGCGTGGCGTACTCCGCAGTAACCGCGAACGATACACGGACGGATAGCGCGGCGTGTGGTGTTACCGACCACGGTCGCGGGGCACGCGAATTTTCCGATCGATCGCGCGTAGACCGAAAACGGGTAACACGGTTTTATACGTTTACCAGTTGGTGGGCGGCACGTGGCGGTGGTGGCGATTCGTATAATCATTTCCGTAGACCGTACGAAATACGCGATTGTTTATCTATACGCGATATCATTATGTTCGTACGTGTACGAATAGATGGTCGTATTCGCGAATTTCGCGCCCGTGTAAAGAGACGATAAATATATATATAAGTGTATATACATGGCGATCGTAAATAAACGTCGGGCGTGGCGAGGGAACGCTATTTCCCGTCGTTTCGGTAAAAATAATGGAAATATACGTCGAATAATGTCCGGACGACAAATATGGACGGAGAGAATGACCGTTTTTACTTCGGAAATTATCCGAATACTCTTCGACGCGTTAGGTTAGCAATGGACGAAATTTTCGACGCTCTCCAACGTGCCGGAACGAAACGCCAATCGGGCATACACCCGCTGGGGAGGGGAGGATACATATATTGTCGAATACACCGACTACGACGAACCCGTAGTTTCGATATTAGTGGGATCGAGAGGCGGCAAAACGAGTTACACGGACCTCTGGGACGGCGGTATTCCTCGATATCCCGACTTTCGTCGGCGACTTTTTCGAAATCGGTAGCGCGTACTGTTCGGCTTATCCGATTTCATCAGCGAATTTCGATAAAGCGATTTCACCGAAATACAGCGATGCCGAGCAGAAAGTAAACGAACTAATCCGTCGTTAACGTTATCGCGCGTTCGTAACTATTATTATTTCTATTGAATTCGAACCGAATACCAGTTAATCTAATAATAACGTATAACAGTTACCGATAATATTATTTTTTTACTTAATTCTCTCTTTTTGTTATTTTGTAAACCGTCGTATTCTATGAATAAAAATATTTTTGTTTTTCGTAAAATTACCCGGCTTTTTATTTTATTAATATAACGGTAACGTAACGAATACAGGTAACCATTACGGTATAATATTTATACAGGGTTAAGTCGGGTTTTTTCCGTATGATAAAGGAACGAAAAACTACGAAGTTGAGATCAATCGCGAAAAGCCTAAAAGATTTAATAATAATATACGTTGTTTCGTTTCGAATATTCCCCGGCGCGATCACGCGTTGTTCTAATGTATAGTTCGGTGTTCACGAATTGGGCAAATTAAAATAAGTAACCCGACCGGCGAGTGCGACCATTTGACGACTAGGACGTAACACGTGCGTATGTACGCGAACGAAATATATTACGTTAGGTAAATCGTACGACCGTAGACACGCTTGGTAAATGTCGTCTAGTGTAACATATTTCGTCTTACATCGACGCTGGTTAGATGTTTTGTAGTAATATAACGACGATACGTCTGTTTTGTTTAACCGCAGCTCCGACCAAACAAATATTTATTTCAGAAACGTTACGGTCCAATCACCGCTCGCCGTGTAATTCGGTCGTTCGGACAAAACGTTTCGGTTCCAATTATTATTTTAGCGAGCGAGCGCCGCGTAAATGAAATGTCGACGATTTCTCGATTGGAAGCAACAGTCACGTGCTAAACACAGAATGAAACGAAACTTTTATTAGAGAAAAAGGACGCAAGAGGTAATAAATAGTACGACACAAACAAGAGCGTTCACTGTAATCGAAACGATTATAATATAATACTTGAAATATTAAACTACACTACGAAATTTCGAAACGATCGGCAAATAATAATTATTGTAAAACGCTTTAAATTTTTTTATCGATCGGGAAATTTCGAAGATGTTTAGTTTGCCTGACGCCGCCCATTGGCGGGCCGCCTTATTGTTGTCTGTTCATTCGACGACATTCACATTCCGGGACGGTAATAGATAGAAATATAAAAAAAAGGAATTGAGACGCGTTCATTCTTGAGGGATTTTCGTTTCCTACAGTCTAAGTTATGAACGCGTGGACGATGACGTTTACGCTTTATCTGAACTCTGTGCTCGAAATCCTAACAACCAGCGAACAATTTCGGCGGACATATACTATAAGACGACAACAAAAAACCCCGTGAAAACGTTCAATATTCCTGTGTGTAATAAACTCTACAGTGCAAAGTGGCAAGACGATACGGTCTCGCGGTATATTGGATATTTTTAAACAACGTCGAATACCGTGGGCCATTGGAAATCGGTCACACACACACACACACTCACATGTTTTGCAGTCGTATATGAAATTGCGCAACGTGTATGTCTATGTGTGTATATATATATGTACGTCGTCGAGAATTATCGAGCTGATCGGGGAGAAAAATAATACGAAAAAATTGCGAACGCGTGACGAAAAGCGAGTTCACACGTCTCGACCGCGGTACACGCCGAGAACGGGTGTACACGTGCGTGCGAGCGTACGAACGATTATCGTGACGTGCGAATAAGGCGGAAATTCGATCGCGTAATAATCAATGAACGAACGAGCGAGAGAAAGAAAGAGATTGATTGGGTGAGTGAGAGGAGAACACGAATCTCGAGAAAATCGAAACCGGGGTGGGAAAAAATTCGGTGGGTTACACGTACCGTGGAGGATCGCGTGTTGTTAATTTAATAACTATTGTAGTATCGCCCGTCTAACCACCCGCGGCTAAACAGATATTATATTGCGTTTCGTTTTCGTCGATCTTCGGGCGCAAACGCGATTTAACGTCATACATTGTTTCGCGGGGGGGGGGGGGGCTTTGTTTTATTTGGTTTCGTTCGCCGTATGACGCAATGTTCAAAAAAACACAGTCCTTTCCTGTCTTCGTATAAATGTCACGTCGCGTTCCGTCGGCAAAGTAGGCGGCACAAACGGCCACAGTGTCGGTGGGCTTAGGGAGGGGGCAAAATAATGATATGATTCTCAGGTAGTAAAGAATTACGTAGAAAACGGCTGTTGTTCGTTCAATAGCGCCGGCTCGGAAATGCCGAAGTTGTGATAAAAAGAAAAAATGTTACGGAAAGTCTTTATAAATAAACGGCTAATGAAATAGTGACGGTCGCCTTACATACCAAACCAAATCATTTCATTCGTCGGCTTATCCGATCAGGTATAACGATCGGGACGAACGAGAGAATTTCACACATAAATTTGAAACGATTACGAGTCGCTAAACTCGAATTCGATCGAACGATGTCTCTTAAGCATAGAAACGAAGGGATGTAAAATTATAACATTAAAGAAGAACCGTACGTACGCTAGAAAAAAACTTTTATAATCGATAATATCTTTGGTTTTTTATAGAACGGTTTTCACATTAATATACGTAACATTATTCGCCGTTGTACTATTAACCCGTCGAAATTATATTTCGGTACATTTTCCTAATTGACATTTGTGATATTCACGCTTGAAAAGTTACTTTTACGCGCAAAACGTAATTTTTTTAGACTTGAAACTACAATGCTGACTTCGGTCGATTTCGTTGAAACGGAAATTGATTTATGTTTCAAAAAGTTCTATTTGGTTCCGTCGATTTTACGCGAACGATTTGTAACTAATAACACATCTAATTATGTAAGCGTTTATTTTACGGCTCTTTTTGATTCCGAGCGAAGATAAGAATTTATTGTTTTTAAGACGATTTGTTTCTTTTTTTTTCATTTTATTTTCGTACTCATCTGGGAACACTTTTGCGTGTAAAAGCAGTGCTCGGATGATCTTGACATATGTATTACGTTCCGGTAGCGAATTGTCTTTATTTTACGCGTTATTTATTCTATTTTCCTTATTTTTAGCAGTTTTCTAAAACGTGAGGAAGAATTACGGTAATAAAATACAAAAACAATGTTAACACTATGTCCAATTCGGTTATATTTTGTTTTTCTGTATTTAAAGTCTGAAAATGTATTACAAGCTTAGACGCGTATTATTTAAGCGATTTTAAAAGAAATCGTTTACATTCTGTAAACGTATGAACTTTATGTGTCGAAGAAAAAAATTAATACAATTAACTGATGTTCGCTTAAAATCATCTTTTGAATGTAACGCTACATTCCATTTTATTTTGTAATCCACCCAGGAACTAATGAAACTTTTTTTATCTTGGCAATATCAGAGTGGATAATTATAGACTTTTATTTCGGCCGAAATTCCCGATAAATAGTAATAAACTACGTTTACAAATATTTCAAAAGTAAAAGTATACGTATATTTTAATCTCGTCATTAAATATCGAAATACGTATTAATTTATATTTAAAATAATTACGTTTAGGAAATTTAACGGTCGAAAATATTCGTTCAGCCGAAACGAATATAATTCAATTTTGATATTTTCAGTGTTATCCTGGAGATTTAGTAAAATTAAATATCGCGTAAAACTTTATTAATTTGTACTCGGCGTTACCGTACAGTCGAAATATAATTATTATTTTTTCCATTCGATTTTCTATTTGTTTTTAGTTTATTGTAGTTTATTATCCAACTATCCTTGTATACGATCGTCACGAGATTTCAAAACATCCGTAACATCAACGGTACACCGAAAAATTCGAAATTTGTTTTTGATTTTTTTCGACGTGTATTCTAACACCTATGTTTGCCGATTGATTCAACGCGAAATATGGTCGACACGACAACAGGCCGAGCCGACGCATATAACAAACAAACACGTTTTCATTTTTATATAACGTAAGTTACATAAAAAAAAAAATATTACAATATAATAATGCTCGTTGACGTGCGGTTATGTATAATAACGTTGCGGTCTCGCCGACAATGGATACAGTTGATTTTGAGGCCGAAATTATACCGCGTTGTGTGTGTGTGTGTGTGTGCCGGTACATTTCGCTAGTGATGGGGGAGAGGTGCCGTGTGTGCGATACACGATATTATTGATTTCCAAACAAAACGTCGTCGCGACCACCCGTGGAAGAGATCGCGAATTTTCCGTTAAATCATTTACGCGAATCGATATTGTTATACTGTAATACGTAATACACCGGGCGAATTTCCACGTAGCTCACCGGAGACGCGCGATATAATAATAATACGCTCGCCTCGTTCGATTTACTCGAATTTGCTTCATCAGCTTGAACAATTGGAATAAACAACGCGCGGCGCACGCATATTTTATCGTTGGTCGGTTTCCATAGTAACCCGAAATTCCTAGTCGATAATTTTCTCGAGAAAAAAATAAATACACTACCTAATTCGAAAAACTCGCCGTCAAATCGCTAATTCGCGCCCGACTTCTTAACCGTTGTCGTCGAAATCTTTGGGTCTACACGTCGATTGTCGCGAGGCGAACGAGTACGTAACGGGAAAATCGTTTTCAAAATTTACGGTACCACGTTGCGGCAACACTGACATGACACACCACGCGCCGGTAGCGTAAACGACAACAACGCGTCCGTTAATGTCCGTCTATTCCGACCGTGCCGAAATTACGATTATTCGTATTAAAATTGTTCGTCGGATGTTTTCTTCCGGAAACATTTAGAATTCGGGTTGGCAGATTATATTTCGTTTGTCCCGAAACGTGAAACACGCTCGAACTGTGCACAGACTGTCGCCCGAATTACCGAAACGATAATTATAAAAGGGATTTCGTTCGGGAACATTCGTCGCCACGATCAACCACCTTAAACACGATCGTGGCATTTCCGGGTAATTAACGGGTAATCCGACGACGACCGAAATCCCTCGGCGACTCTCGAGAACTCCCGAGAAAAACACTCGCGAACGTTTCGTCGTCGAAAGCGGTGGTTCGGTGGTTTCGCGACCGGAACGTGTACAACTTCGTCTCGTTGACATCGCGTGTACGGATTGTTTGCCGGAACGTGATTGCGACGTCGCGAATGCCCTGTGGACGGCGAACCGTCTAAATCCGATTTGTAAATTCAATTTTCGTATTCTGTAGATTACTCCTCCGCAGACACATTGTCGCGTAACTAAAGTCCGGTTAAGAGTATGTACGTATCGGAACAACGCGGCGCGGTCACGTCACGGATACGAACTTATATTGTGCGATGTACCTTCGAAACGGCCGTCGACGGAGCGATACGAACGGATACAATCGAAAAAAATTCGTCTAGCGATATCGGCGTTCATTTACGTTACAAAACTAAAGTTTTGTCGAACGTACAATTGGTCGTGTCGCGAAACACATGAATGCACGTTGTCGGGCTGCGAGTCGATTAAAGTTTTTCGCGCGCGTTTTTACCACCCGTTACGGGTAATGTGAATTAATCGACGGCGTATTATAGTGCCGCGCCTAGTTTTAAAGCGACAAACCGAACGCGTAAATTGTTGTTTACCGTCTGATTGTGTACCTCGTCGTTTCGTTTCTCGTCATCGGCGTCGGAGCCGAAACGAATGTACGCGATTCGAGTATCGCCAAAAACCACCGAGGCGCTACTACTTATCGGCTTAGTAAAAACGTCGGACTCGTCACGGTGGATAAAAAGCGGTACGTGCCTGGGATGTGTGATCACGTCGAGAACGAAACTGCGTGGCCTATTCGAATATAAAGTAACGTTAATTGAAACGCCGGTTTAGTCGCGGCGCGAAAAACCTAAACTACGGTAATGGAAAACGCCACGGTTCGAAAATAATAATACTAATAAATCACGGCGTCTCGCGTATTGTACATAATCATACGATCGTGAAACGCGGTAACTTTCGACCGGTTGCGGAACGTAATTATTTCAAAAATACGTACGCGCGTCATCGTCTACTCGGAATCATAATGGGAAAACTAATTTCGATACGTTTTAATGGCCGGTAAAGATTAGGAAAATTTAAATTGGAAATTATTTACTCGACACCGGCGCACAAAAGGAACCGACGACGATTCCGACACAAGATCGTGATTGAATTACGCTTTTCATTATCGTTACATATATATCGCTGGCGTCATTAAATGTTTGCCACACGCTCTCCTATTATCCGTTATTATTATTTTTCGAATTTTTTTTTATCGATTATTGTTCGTGGACCATATTATTATAATTCCGAACCGAAGTCGGTTGAATGGAATTCGACGAGGGACACATAACACAATATGCCTGTTCATTCGACGCCGGTAACAAAAGAAAAAAAAATAAACGATCCATTTTCGTCCGAACCGATCGCGTAATTGTATCTCGCTTCGCGTTACCGAAGCTTAATTTATTTACTCCGCCGTTACGTACGTTCGTCTGTATCACATCACTCTTAACCGTGTTATCCACAGCTTACTCCATATTTACCGCGCAACTATATATATTTACCAGTAAATCGCGTATTACGACGTATTCGGATGTTTCCGCGATAATCTGTCGTGGAAAAACACGCTTTGGTCTTATACAGTTTGTCGTTAAAACCGACGCCGATATTATCTTATTTACTTAAATCCCTGTCGTTGTCTGGCGGCCGTTTACGTACGTAAATGATAATAATTAGCCGCGGTTAAACGAGGACGAGTAAAGTGATCGGAGGAGGATAGTCGTTCGCGTAGTTTGCTAAACGGTCGGAGTAAGAAATTATCAAGATTTACACTCGACGTTCATAAATAAGCCCCGGCTATGTTTCAAAAGACGTATACGTAATACTCGACGACTTTAATCGCGTAAACGCTATGCGTGTTTCGAATTTGTCTATTTTCCGCCACGCTATGACGAAGACGCGTACTATATATATTTTTAATTCGTCGGTCGAGTCCTGTTAGAAATATTTCGATACAAAGCACGACGGATGACAAACAACTGTCGAGGGTTAGTTCGTTATATATATACGAATATATAAATATCGTTAATTACGGTCTCGATCGTGATTGTAAATTAAGTACGAAACGCGAATTATAACCCGAGTACTAAATTTCTAATTATATATTAAATTATCGTTGATTACGGATTCCGGATTATTTTTGTAATATCGGTGAAGCTATGACTCTGTACCACAACACACCCCGGTTACGCCACCGTTAATAATAATAATAATAGAAACGAACTGGCGTAATATTTCGAAAAATAACGTTTCGTAATAATCACGGTGCGTATGTGTGTGTGATAAGGTTGTCAATTCTATCCCGTCGACAGCCACTTCAGATTCGTCAGGTTACCGGAAACCACACCGGTCGGTTCCGAGGTGATGCAGATCGAGGTGCATCCAAGAAGAAATCTCAGTTTGCAACCGATCGACAGTGTAAGTACATAACGTTTATAATTAGTGGAAAACACACGGGCGACACAGCGTGCGCAATGACGTGGTTCGCGTTTAATGTGTTACGATTGCAGTACGACGACGTGGCGTTCTTCAAGTTCCGCACGATTAACCGGACGACGATTTCGTTGAGATTAGCTCGGTCGCTGGACGATTTGGTCGACCGACAAAGTCCAATCGAACTGCTCAAAGTGAAATTAGTGTGCGGAGTCGACGAGGTCTCGGTAACTATTCGTTCGTATTAAATATTATTCGATTATTACGGTAATTACGACCGTATAAAAGCTTTCGAGTATATTCTTATAACCGTGCCAAAGGTATTAAAAGCGTATAACAAGCTACGCGCCGAAATAAATAAGCGAAATTGTATTTTCATTTCGTTGACGCGTTTTAACGGGAATTTAATTCCTTGCAATACGTACGAGTTGTCGTCACGCGCTAGTCTCGAAAGCGTGTACGTTTCGTGTGCTTCCCGTGGAATGTTTTAAACGGAAAGTTTAAGTGCGTAGTCGTAGGCGATTTTTTTCGTTTATTTTTTAAACCTTTTCGGACACGTTCGCAATTTTTATATTACCGACGAAATTTCATTTTTTCGAACAATTTTTTATAACTCGTATTCCAGCGATTACGTATAACGTACATTGGAGAAATACGACGCGTACATTATTATGATATTTACGATTTGCGTTGCAGATTGGCTCGTCGTCAATCGTCATCACCGCGTATGTAGACGACGTGAACGACAATAGCCCGTACTTTATCAACACGCCCTACGAAGCTTCGATCTCCGAGTCCACGTCAGTCGGTAAACGAGCGTTACTATTCGTATTTTCTTTTTATCGTAAACGCGTACATATTCGAATGTTTCGCCGAAGGGACGACCGTGGTGCGCGGAATACAAGCGCTGGACGCCGACAAACCGTTCACGCCCAATTCGGAGGTGCGTTACTTGATCGCCGCTTCCAAGTCGCAAGCCAAGTTCTCGCTGGTAATGGACGCGAACGGTTCCGCGGCGTTGGTGCTCAGGGAGCCGCTGAACTTCGACGACGGCGACGAACGGTTCCTGTTGGAGCTGTACGCCAAAGACGAGGGCGCTCCGTCGAGGAACGCCAGTACAATGGTCGACGTGCGAGTGAAACGGGACGAGTCCAGGATGTTGCGGTTCACCAGCGAAGTATATCACAGCCAGTTCAAGGAGCATTTCCCGTATTCGGTAGTAAAAACCATATTTGTCGCGCGGCGTTTTAATCGACCACTTACGTTCGTATCCGTATAAAATAAAAACCGCAGGGTAAACGAATACTACAAGAAATCCCGTTCAATCCGCCGATTCGCGCGTTCTACGAGAACGACATGCTGAACGCTTCCATCAGGTACACGTTAATGTCCGACTTCGACGAGGGCGTGTTCCACGTGGACCATTTATCCGGCAAGATATACCTCGACAAGGAAATCGACGCCGACTCGTTACCGTCCAACATATACTTGCTCAGAGTAAGCACACGCTACGCAAATAGTTTTTTCGCGTATCGCGACGACGGTCCAACATCCGAGGCTGCGCGTCGATGAGCAAATATAAACGTCGAAAAGTTAAATCGACTTTTTCACTTCGACGATCGTTCTCGGTTTAACACTGAATTCGTTCCCCCCCTTCCACTGCCACACACACACTCACATACATATTATCTCTCCCCCCGCGATGACGACAAACTAACGACGTTAGCGTTTTTGATTTTATTTCGCCCAAACCACGGTTTCGTCTTAACGAGTTAAACGTTTTCGTTAAGTATTTCGTTGATTCGACCGACGTTCAGCTCGTTCGTTGAACTCGGTACGAAAAGGATTAATTAATTTTAACGAGTTTCGAAACGAATCGTTACTCTTCGCCTAGCCTTGGCAATGGACCCGATGACTTTTGGTGACATTTAAACGTAAAACGAACGTGTGTGTATATACTTTGGTTCGTTTCGTCGGCCGATCTTAATTCAATTTCGTTATTTGAACGTACAGATACAAGCAATCGACTTGAACAACCCGTCGAAAAAGGCGTTGGCTGAGGTGGAAATCGAAGCGATGGACGTGAACGACAACCAGCCGAAATTCGAAGTCGATTCGTACAACGTTAGCGTGTACGAAAACGTTCCGAACGGTTACAACGTGCTGAGGGTGGTCGCCACGGACTTGGATCAGGGAGACAACGGCGAATTCGTCTACCATCTGGTGGACCCGAGTCAAGCGTTCACCATTGACGGCAAGACCGGTTGGATTACAGTACGGAATCACACGAAATTAGACCGAGAACAAAAATCGAGTTTTTCGTTACGCGTGTACGCCAGGGAAAAAATACCTTTCGTCATGCAACAAAAGGAAACAGCGTGAGTACGGTTTTCAAATCGGTTTTTATTCGATATATACGATTACGGGGTTTTCAGAGACGCGTTTGTCAGTGTGGAAATTACTTTGCTGGACGTCAACGACAACAATCCATCGTTCGTGCCCAGTAACCAATACAGTTTCAAGACAAAAGTGGACAACCCATTAGGGACTATCATCGGAAAGGTATATATTTTCGTCGTTGTAATTATCGACTCGAACGTACGCGTATATAGTTTCCCATTTTTGTATAAAATAAATCTAAAAATGATAACGGAGTAACCAAAAAAAAAAAAAAACCGCGCCAAAGTAAATATAGCTCGGTGCCGTTTTTCGCCGTAGGTCGAAGCCATAGATCCCGACGAAGGAGATAACGGCCGCGTGTTGTATCGGATTTCGTATCCGTCGAACAACGATTCCGAAGCGTTCGATATCAACGCCGGCACCGGTGAAATATTGGTGAACGAAGCGCTTTTGAGCGCGGGCAAGTACACGATAATCGTCAACGCGTCTGATCAATGTGTCGATCCGAAAGAAATCAAATATTCTTTAGCGGTCGTCACGATAACGATTCACGCGGAAGGTATTATTATTATTAATATTCGTCGTCCGTCAAAATTGCGGAACAAATATTTTAACTCGCTCGTTTACGTGCGCCGCAGAGATAACTAATCCCGAGTTCGTGAACGCCCCGTACGAGTTTTGGGTCGGGAGTGACGTGCCAGTGGGCACGAGTGTGGGTCAAGTGCGAATAGTTTCGGAAAATCCTGACATCGATTACGATTTGCTTCACATTTACCAAGAAGGAGGTACGTAATTAGGTTTGTTCGTTAAAAAAAAAAAACCCGCGCGATATCGGTTTTTTAAAATCACAGTGCCGTTCGCCGTCGAAGAGAAAACGGGCACGATATCGGTGGTCGAGGTAATATCGAATTTCGATCGGACCGACTATGAGTTCGAAGCGGTCGCGACGGATAACCGAAATTTGATTATTTCGACGAACGTCACAATTCATATAGTGTACTCGGATTCCAGTCAAACGTTGAAAAAGTAACGTACCCGTCCGTTGAGCTACGAAACGCGTTACGGCGGTCGATAACGGTTACGTTGCGTTTACAGGACGGTCGACCCAATAAGCCTGGTGTTTCGCGTTCGGGAGAATCTGCCGGGCGTTGCACTCGGAAGACTCTGGAACGTGGACTTCTCGAACTCGTCGACCATGTCCAAGCCTAATTTCATCGTCGCCGACCCGGACGACGGAGAATTATTCACCGTGTCCGAGGACGGCGTGTTGTACACGAAATCCGGCTTGGATAGAGAAACCAAAGACGGTTTCAAGTTGACGGTGATCGCGGACCGGAGGACGAAAACTGGTATCCACCACGCGACAATATTTCAAATACGCATTATGGTAGACGACGAAAACGACAACGCACCCGAGTTTCAAAAGGCCCGTTACGAAGGGTCGGTGTTGGAAAATTGTCACGCCGGTACGCCGGTTGACTTGAACGCGCCCGTCAGGACAATCGACCGGGACGCGGGGCCCAACTCTGTTTTCTCGCTGGCCCTCAAAGGAGACGGTAAATCGTCGCTTAGTCATTACACTAGCCGTCCGATAAATATATTTAACGCGTAATAAAACGACTTACGGACGATTTTCGAAATACGTTTGGTACGAACGAATCGTGTTCGTTTCCACGGCCGATTAAATACCGCCGTCGCGTTTCAAACGTACGTTGCGCGCGTCTTACGGTTTCGCTAGAATAGAAATTCATTAACGCCAATAAACGCGTCGTGTAAAACGCCGATTTCTATTTTAGGCAACGAAATGTTCACCATCAACAAAGAATCCGGGAACGTGATTGTCGCGGCGCCCGTGTTGGACCGTGAAACGAAGGACACGTATAACCTAATGATCGTGGCCACGGACACAGGGAACTTATCGTCCGAAGCCTCGTTGACCATACGCGTGGCCGATCTGAACGACAACGTTCCTGTTTTCAAACGTATCACGGTGTACTCGAAGGACAAACTCCGGGTGGCCGCTAGTTCCATGTCGAACGTCTCCGTCGTCCTGGGTGATTATTCGTTACCGCGTCGGTTGGACAACGGGACCACGACCGCGGTCGTGTGGCTCCCGGAGACCATGCAACCGGGAACGCCGCTGTTGGCGGTCAATGCGGAAGACGCGGACTCGGTCGGGTCGACGATCACGTACAAACTGGCGAAGAGCGGCATGGAATTCGCGGTTCATCCGATTTCGGGTCAGCTGTCGGTTGTGGGTCAGCTGAAAATCGGCGAACATGTGTTGAACGTGACGGCCGAAGACGAAGGCGGACTGACGGCGTGGATATTGTTGGTCGTGATCGTCGAGGAAGATATTTTGTTCGAGAAAAAGTGAGTATCCGCCGACCGTCGATGTGTTCCACGCGAAATTGTACCGGTGTTCGTTTTCGTTAGGTCGTACGAGTTCTGGGTACCGGAAGGCGCGTACAACCAACACGAGATCGGTTGCATCATCACGGAAGAAACGTCCGTCGTTTACTCGTTGTCCAAGAAAAGTTATCGGAACCCAACGTTCACGATGACCGACGTCGGGTGTCTGCTGGTATCCGGCGATTTGGACAGAGAGACCAGGGAGTCGTTCGACCTACGGTTGACGGGCAAAAGGAAATCCGGCGGCACCCCGTCCACGGTCGACATCGTCGTGAAACTGTTGGACGCCAACGATAACGCGCCGCAGTTCCGCAACCATCACCGGGTGCGGAAATTGACCGCCGGCGAAATTGGGCTGAAGGGTTTCGAGGGTGAAGTGACCGTGCCGGTGTACGAAGCGACATTGGCCGAGGCCGGGACGGCGGGCACCATGATCACGAGGATCGTGGCCGAAGACCCCGACGGGCCCGAGGACGGCAATGCGGACGTCAAATACACCGTTTTCGGGCCGGGCTCGGAGTTGTTCGGCATCGACCAGACATCCGGCGTGGTGACGCTGAAAAGTCCGCTTCAAGGCGGCATTTATAACGTCACCGTGATCGCGTCCGATTCGGGTTTCTCGAGAAAAGATAACGCGGCCTTGCTGATCGTCAGTGTCGCCGACAAGAATTCGGCCGTCGATGAACCGTTGTTCGAACTACGTTATTTCGAGATCGAAGTCGAAGAGAATTGCTTGGTACCGCTGCAAATACTCAAGCTCAACGTGTCGTCGCGATTTCGTCGATTCGCCTCGGCCGTCGACTATTCGATAATACCGTCGGAAAACAGCGAAAGTTTCGAGTGAGTCGCGCCAGACCTCCCCTGCCCGGCCATCCGGAAATCACGCGTATTTGTGTTTTGTTCCTCGCGCAGGGTCGATCCGAAAAACGGCAACGTCTACCTGATCGATAGTCCCGATCGAGAATCCACACCGAAACTTACCGTGATGGTTCGCGTGGACGTGCCCGGACGAAAGGGGAAATCTACGTATACGGTGCACCCGATCGCGCACGACATAGGTATAACACGTGTGACGTTCGGACAATATCGCGCGGGGGAATTAATAAACCGCGCTAAATTCGTTTTTAGCCGCCAACGAAGCGCGAATCGTTCTGAGGATAATCGACCAAAACGATAACGCCCCCAAATTCGTCAACGAGAGTACGCCAGTCGTTGCCGCGGTCACTCCATTCACGGGCTACGGAACTCCGGTGGCCACCGTCCGAGTAAGTCGGTCGCTTATTTCGCCGCTATACGTTTCGGAATATTCTCGTGAAATCCACGTCGCGGATTACAATATGTCGTCTAGGCCACGGATCCGGACCAGGACGTCAATTCGGATATACGTTACGCCATTGTCGGGGATCCGGCGGATAAAAGATATTTCGACGTGGACGAGCGCACCGGTCTGATACGTTTGGTCGGCGGATTCAAGCAAATCGGGAACAACACGGTGTTCGGTTTCGACGTACGGGCAACGGACAGAGCGGGCGCGGCCGACGGGAAATCCGCGATCACGAACGTTTTCGTTAGTTGGCACACGGCGCGGTCGTGTTTTCGATTCTGAAACCGCACGGACGCGAACGATAACTCGTTCTTTTGCAGGTCTATATACTGGACGATCAGAAGATAATTACGTTGGCCATGGGAAAACCACCGGCGTTCGTGGAAAAGTGCGCGGATTTCGTGACGAGTTCGTTGACCAACATCACCGGATGTATGGTCAAGATATGGAGGATAGATTCGAACGTTAATAACATGTAAGATTTCGTCTATGTACGTCGTGATTAAATCGTTCTAAACGACGAGCGTAAATGCGGAATTAATATCGCGGGGCACAATAAACGTTCGAAACGCTATTTCGTGTTCGTAAACGTACAACGTTTAAGTAAGTGTACTAACCTAATAACGACTCCCGCGGATCACGAATGTAAAACAATGGACAAGTATAATTAACGTTCGTTCCTAAGCGCCGATCGTGTTCGTAGTACGTATTTCGAGAGAATAATAACGATAATTTCGTAGGACGGACATTCAACTTTACGCGGTCGATCCGATTACCAACGAATTGGCAGATAGCGACTTATTAATGAAGTAAGTACCGAGTACACTATACGTACGTATATATATATTATTTGGGGCCGCTGTTCCATTTCACCCAATTTCGAGCGCTAATCGTCTTCGAATGTATTCACAACGTTCGTTCGTTTCAAGTTTGATGTTGGATCACCAAGACGAGATCAATCACGCGCTCAAGCAGACACAATTCATCGGATTCTCTCGAATGGCCAAAGGGCACAGCAACGACGTGACCGTGGAAAACTCGTTCAGCCTGTACACGACGTTCGAACTGCTGACGGTGTTGTTCGGGTTTCTCATATTCATGGGAGCCGTCACGGGCGTGGTGTGCGTGTGCACGGGTCGGAAAAGGTGTGTATCGTCGGGGCGGTAGGGGATTGGGGCAAGTCAGTCCGGTTTCGTTCATCCGAACGTTGAACCCCTTCACGTTTCGCGTTTGGTCCGCAGAGGAAACAAAAAGACGAGAATGGCCTCGTACGGGAATTTCGGTTTTCACGAGAGTTCGCCATTCACGTTGAGCAACAACAGTCTGGCGAGACTGTCGACCTGCGAGCCCAGATCCCTGCAGAATCCCACGTCGTTCATGGAGGGCTCGCTGTTGTACGGCGGGGCCGTGACCAACCCCAAACACCTGAGGAGGGGTCTCCGGTGCAACCAACCTCGGTCCGTCATACCCGTCGAGCCACCGATGACCCATATGCGAGCCCAGTGCGGGCCGTCCCGGGGCGGCGACCACGACCATTCGCTGGCCAACGACTGTTGTTCGTGCAGCAGCGCCACCGGGAGCACCGGCACCGCCAGTCTGGCCGGTTCATTTACGCGCACGAAGTGAGTAGTGGCCGCTCGCCGGCGTTCGCGTATTACTCGACCGTGTTACCGATTTCGCGCGTCCGACAGGCCCGGCGAAAATTTCGACGACTCGCTGCGATCGATGGACCGACCCAAGAACAATAATAACAACAATAGTAACGTCAACAACACGAGATGCCAGATGCATCGTAGCCATTATTGTTGCGACGAGGGCGAAGTTCCGAACAGGACGCAAACCAATAGCAACGCGAAGGCCTGCAAATGCCCGTCGGCGCTGTGATTTTTAACTGCTCATTATCTTTAATAATTAAGCTATATTAATTATCGTGTAATATATAAACGTGTAAATTATAATTATTTAATATGTCGACGAACGAAAAAAAATTATGAAAATATACGTACATACGCGTTTTACGGATCCGTACGCGATTATTTACGTTTCGTTATTAAGCATTTATTAGACGTCCGTGTTTAACGACTGCCCGGTGTTGAAAACAATTTCTCGATTTCGGCGAGTGTTTTACCTTCGGTCTCGGGCAAACAGAAAAACACGTACACGACCCCCAGACAGCCTAAGACGCCGTACAGGAAAAAGCATCCGTGCAGGTCCGCCGAATTTTGTAGGTTCAACCATGTATTCGATCCCAGGAACGCGAAGATGTAAAAAATGGCCGCGCAAACGCCGCCGGCCACTCCTCGTCCCCTATGTAAATACGATTCGTTACTAGTCGTACGAGACGACGAACGACGTGTTCGTAGTTAGTTACCTGGTCGGGAATACCTCGCTGATCAGTAACCACGGTACGGGGCTGATACCCGCGCTCATACAAAAGTAAAGGGCGCAAAACAGGTACTGCGGAATCGACGGTGTTACGTACCAACGACGGGCGGCGTACGCGTAGGCGGCCAACGACAGACAGCAAAAAGCGCTAGCCGCCATGGATGCCAAGGAAAGCGCCCTCTTCCCTACCGAACGCACCAGGCAAATGCACGTCACCGACCCGGCGACTTGTAGCGTCGACAATACGATCTGCGAACGCGGAAAGCGACGAAAATTGCGAGGATAACGCGACGCTCGTTCGGGCGACATTACTCACGGTAAGTACGTTCGGCGACGTTGGCACGTCCAACTGGGAGAACACCTCGATCATGAACGGTCGCATGGCCGATAGCGAAGCCGCGTGATAGAAAAAGAAATAGACCACGATCAACCGCAGCGGTTTCGTTATTCCCGGACGGAGCAGATCCCTGACGCCGTCCACGAAACCATATTTGTCGCGGACCCTGGCGTACTCGCCGTCTGTAGATTAAACCGCCAGTTTATTACCGCGATAGTGATCGACGCGTGTTCGACCGACGTTGGATTCAAACGTCCGGTGCATTCCGACCGTCGTCGGGTCGATATTGCTCACGAAACGTGCGTCGATCAATTTATACGAAATACAAAATGTTCGGCTACGTCGAATAAGTCGATTTCTAACGTTACGCGTATTTTCGAATTTCTTCCCGGGGTTAAAGGGTTCCGAATTTTCCGAAAACGTAATTACCTTTATTTCGTTCCGTGTATAACGAATAAGGTTATAAGAGTGATCGTCATCATCTGCCTCGCCTCTATTTTGGGGTCGGCCACATTCATCCTAAACTTTACGCGAGTATTACTGCCACGATAACTCTCGTGATACAGTGTACATAAAAACGTTATTTCTATTATTTGCGTTTCGTTACGTACGTCCATTCTATACGTTTATTATTCTAGTTCAATATTTTTGCGACCGGGATAATAGTATCGTACTTTTTTGGCGCCATTCGATTTATACCGTTATTAAATTCGACAATGGGTCGTACCCGATGACGGCCTTGAACTTAATTCGTTCTCCGGTTTCGGGATGACCGTTTTATATACGTCTAAATGGCGCGACGTCACGAGATTACCACACGAAATTTGCAAGTCGACGCGCGATTCGTAACCATACGAAAATTTCTGTCCGACGACAAAAACGTTATTTGCCCCGACTCAATAGCGGACCCGGCGCTGGAAGTCCAGCGACAACGACCGTTTCGGTTGTTTTTTATTCACTTATTTCCGCGTTTACTGCACAAAAAATCGATAACGTGAATTCGGTAGATCGTTGATCGACCGTTAAGCCGAGCGCGTAACGGATACGGTTGTATAAACGATTTCGACGGGAAAAATACCCGACCTGGCACACAGACGTATCCAGACGGTTCGCGGATGTCCGATTGCCGATTGGTGTCCAGATCGTTTTTGGACGCCTGGCGACAGTACAGCTCGAGCGTGCGGAACTCCTCGCTCACCTCGTCGGTGGCCACCCATCCGCGGAGCCATCTCAACGACGACAACGCCTCGGCCCTCCGTCCTTTCGTTAACAGCCACACGGGCGACTCGGGTATCTGAAAACAACGCGTTCGTTTCGTAACGGTCCACAGCCACCGGCGGCAACCGGTGTCACTTTTGGGGCGCTACACGTCGGTTATTACGTTCGCGACCATTGTCGCGGTTACGGTAGGTTAGGTACAATGAACCGTACGTGACGGCAACAACGTTACCAGGGACAAGGCCGCGGTGGCGATCACGGGCACCGAACCGCTGACGAGCATGGCCGTCCTCCACGGGAATAGGTACCCGAACGCGAACTCCAGCAAGTTACCGATCACGACGTGCGCGTTGGCGAACGTGGCCAACGTGCCCCTGAGCTCGGGCTCGCTAATCTCGCCGACGTAGGCCAACATTGGCGCCTCCAGAAAGCCGATGCCCACGCCCATGACCAACGAGGCGCCGTACAGGGTGTTCGCGGATTGCGCCGAACACATCAGACACCAGCCGGCCAGGTGCGCCACGCTCACCAGCATCATACTTCTTTTCCGGCCAAGCACGCCTTGCGCACATCCCGAGAGCAAGCTGCCCACGGGCTGACCCAGCAACATCACGCCCCCTGAAAATGTTCGTCCGTCGAACGTTATATACTTTTAGAGGAAACGCCCGAACTCCCGTTTAAACTGTCCACCGGAGTCGACGTTTACACGGTTCCGGACGAATCGAACGCGTGTTTCCTCTCTAATATTTTCGTGGCTAGTTAATCGTTTAGGACGCGTTTACGGACGTTTGTTCTCACTGCGCTGTGTGTTTGCGAACGACCCAAGGGCGGTTTTCACCGAACTGTCTACGCCAAACATTTTCAAACCGGGGCTGGCCGAAGACGTTTCCGGCTTCGGTAGTCCGCGCTGATTTCGGAAACGTTTCGTATCGGATTCCGTGTCCCCATTTCTACCGTCGCTTCGCTAACGTACGATACGCGTCGGAATATTACCTAAACAAACGTACCGAACCACGAGGACTGAGAATCGTCCAACGACAGGCCTTGTTCGGCATTGTGAAGTACGCCGATCACTATTGTCGGAACGGCTATCATCATACCGAGATCCATTATCAGTAAACTTTGAACGACCGTCGCGCATACCTGGCGCAAATAATACAGCGTGTTAGTTAGCGTTAGAAACTAAACGAAACCGTTTCCGAAATCGCGTAGTTTTACGGGGGAAGGATAGAGGGGAGGCTGGGAATCGACCGCGGCAGAATCAACGAATTATTCGCGCGGTAATTTATTCGAAAACAACGGTAACCGTCGATGAAATTACGAATTCTGGGTATCGAAAGCGCTGCCCCTAGAGATCGTGTCATTCGTTTAAACCACAAATAACTATCGATAACGAATTCGAAAATGGAATTTAAGATACTTTGTGTCGTCCTATAATTTTTTCGAGTTTCATACAAACGTGACGAAGTGATTTTATATTTGGCAATAATCGAACTAAGAATTCGATACGTTACGTTTTAAATCGAAAACTCGTTTGTTCGAAATGTCGTCGGCCGCGCATTAGCCGTAGAGAATATTGAGAATATTCAATTACGGAGCTCCGTTTCGTACTAGGGATTATTTTTCGAAAAGCGTGAAAACGGTCACGTATTGTGTTCGTAAATAACGCACCGCGAGGCGAGTTGATTTTCATAAAAGCGAACCGTACGTTTACGGAACGCCCGAGAGTCCTTGACAACAATATTTTCTCGCGGAGATTGTAATAAAGTCACCCGGTAAGGCGATACATTACGCAACACGCGACCTTTTAGACGTCAGATGTTGGGTCTACAGCGTCCGTAGTAGTGAAAACGAAAGGCGAACAATAACATTAATCGTCCTCGGGCACGTTTGTTTTCCCCGTACGTAATACTGTACCTGGGACAACGTTCGCCGGAATGTATGCCGAGGTTGTGTCCAATCAGATACAATCGGCACCGAACTAGGCGCTCTGTAAACACGAAACAAACGGTAGAAAGTTAATTTTATCGATTTTTCGTCCCTATTCCCTTGGGATCGTTGACGTTCGCGGCCGCCCACGCAACAACGCCCGTTGTTGCGCTTTCGTTCCCAGACTGACTAATATATTATACTCGGAACGCCGACGCGCGTGAAAAGTCGCGAATAGTTTGTTTTTAACGATACAAAAAAAACCCATGGCGCTCGGTAGAGTATTATAATAAACGGACGTTCGTTAAATTTGTATCGTACGTATTGTAACGCCGTTGATTTCGCGTTGATTCCAACATTTCTCGGACAACATTTATGGCGATCTATAAATTTCGTCGAACACGTAACGTATAATTGTCGAATACGTTACGGTCCGAACGTCATTATTATTTCGCGTCCGTACGAATCGATCGTTCCGCCGTTTCGATAGAACTACGTTTCGTAAACGAAACGGGCGGAAATTATTTATCGTTTTTATTCCAACGGTCGAATTCGAACGTAAAATTCGAGAATTTTATATTACGCGATATTATTACGGGTAGCCGGATTAAAAACATAACGTTTTACCGGGTAATTTTAGTAGACGCGAATACGGTCGGAGATGTTAGGTCGTTCCTTCGTTTCGGACGTTCCCCGGAATTATTTACGGGGAAAACATTTTCGAAATTCCCAAAAGGAATAAACGTCGTTTCGGTTTAACGAAGCGCGGCGCCGCAACACGTGTTGTTCTAGTGACGAACGATCGTAATTTTTTCACCGGGAAAATATACATATATACACGTATTGAAGGCAATATACGATTTTAATCGATCTCGTTTAATTATAAACACGAGACAGCGATCGTTTCGTGTAGGCTTTAGGTAAATGGAAAATCTAAAACGACGATAATTACGGCGAGAAAAAACGTATTCATAAATCTGCGGAATGTTTTTTTACCGTAATCGCGGTCTAAATACCTTCTATACGTCGGTAACTATTACGCGTACGACGAATTAATACGCACGGTGCGCGGTGTACACTTCGGGGTAAAAAAATATTAGAAAACCTAAACGCTGGTTTTTGTAGTGGATAATGCCAACGTGTCTGGAACACACGACTGTTCGAGAGTACATAGTTACGGACGAGCCAATTGTAGGGGAATAGTAGTGATTTTTACGGGATATCCGCGGTTCAAATACATTCGCTCGGAATAAATCCCGTTACGTTTATCTCGGATCGACACTACACTCGTCGTCCGTTTTGAAGAAATGTCCTTTGGCTCGAATATTGTTCGACTCGACTGTATTTCGCGGCGAATCGCGTATATAGCCTATTCGTTTATCGCGTACAAGCGCGCGGTATCTGTTTTCATCCGATCCGCGTGATTACATACATATATATTGTTGACGGAAATGTTCTCGTTAAAAATCCCGGCCACTCGTAATTATAGCGTTTCAATACGACGATAATTTCCAGCGAGTTTCCCGTAAGCGTTTTTTATTATCTGGATCGTCTAACGTCTACTTTATCGTTTCGCTAAACCAACGAAAGTACACGATATAGACGCGTCAATTATATTATTGGAAAAACGCGTGTACCGAGCAAATGAACGAAATACACATTAGGGGACGTCGTGATTTCACACAAACAGGTCACGCGACGATATTCATTGATCGCTGACGACGACGACGCGGATGAAAAGTAAATTGCTTTTGTCAACTTTAAGCGACCGAACGCGTAAATTAATAACCGAATTCCTATTTGTACCGCTATAGTACTTCGGCATTCGCATTGCCATTCGCACGATAGGCAATAATATCGTACACGTTATACCGTATTCGTATCGAAAGTTAATAAAAAAAATGTGTCCGAATATGCCCGTCACTAGGACTTGAAGTGGTATAAAAACTGCCGATCCTTATAAAAGTATCGGCGGGGGAGGCTATCCCGAAAATATTTACCGACGCTCGACTACCGTCCCCGAAAAACGAAATAAATATGAAAAGTTTGTGGTTTTATTTTACGAATTTAATTTAAACGAAACACGTAACGTCGTTTAAAGCGTTCCCTCGGTTTCATCAATTATTATTAACGGAAAGAGCGCGAATAAGAAATTAATATGTCGTTCGAGAAGGCCGAATCTCGTTTAAATCGTGATTTTTACGTTTTTCGTAATTTTTACGTTCGTATAGGATTGATTACCGTAATATTATGTAATACGATATTTTTGATCGACGATCATTATTCGATTTATATTACTGTGGTGAACGAAAAACATGGTTCTATAATAAGAAACCGTCTTAACGTGACAATCGTAAAGTTTTAAGCAACGGCGTAAGTAACTAGTACGTATAATTTTCGTCTAGAAATTATTACCGAATAGACAGTGACGTTAGAAAACGAGAAAAATATCGTTTAAAATAACTGTTGAAATTATTCGTACTACAAAGTCCCGTAAATCGATTTTCCTACGAGAAAATCTACGCTTTTACGTATTTACGCGAAGTCGTAAATAATAATAAATAATAATAATAATAATAATAATAAATCGTAAATAACCCTTATTATTATTATAGTTATACGAAAATGTCATTATTCAAATTAGGGGTGTAGGACCGAGTAGGTTTCGTGTAGCGGTATTCTAATTCCTACATTTTGCATACATTATACGAATGACAAATAATCAGGACGGTAATTATAGTTGTATAAATAGCCGCGTGTTATTATGCCGTCAATTTTTACAAGTTTTTCGGGGTTTTTTTTTACGTATATAGTTAAAACGAGGGGAAATAACTACGTTATAATTACAATTAGGGGAACGTCCGTTTTATTAGAACGTCGAGTAATCAAAAAGAATAATCGTTTTTCTCGAAAATCGCTCTCGATTCAATTTCGATTTCGGTACTTGTTTCACGTTTAAGAACCACATTACGCGTCCTCGTAACACTCGTTCACTCGAGTGGACAGAACGACACTATAAATCGATCAGATTCCACGGCAGACTTAAACGACGGACGTGTTTGAAATTGTCCTCGTCGCGTTTTCCGAGCTCGTCTATCGAAAATTCGCTTATTTTTATTTCGCGCGCCGAAACGAGATTTACTTTTGAACATTTCGAATGTGACGCGAACGATTTTACCGTTTCGGATATAATACAATAACGAAACGACGCGTCGATATTATTATTTACACGGACGGTAAGGCCCGAAACGCGTCCCTATATATCTCCCTATTTATATGTAAATCGTACGAACTGCTCGTTAACTGACCGCGGGTAGCCGAGTGTTCTCCGAAAAATTATCCGCGTGCTCGTCCACAACGTCACCGGACGCGACGACGATTACTCATAAAAATACCAACTCTCGTTAAGGATCGTTATATTGTTTAAGCGAAAAAATGGCAAAAATGTGACGTCGCTCGGTGCGTTTTCTTTAATTTTTACGAACCGAGTGCCGTCACGACGGCGGATTGTCTCGCGTTTCGATAATCGTACAAATCGAGCGTTAGTCGCGACGGTATTGAAAACGCGATCAAAACGTGTTGACGACAAAAAAAAACCGACAATTTATCCAAATTTACGTTCGTCCGTTCGCGACGTACCACCATTTTCGGTCCAATCACTCGATAAACGTGCCGACAATTGATTTACAAACCGTTTCGCGCACACTCGATCGCCGTCGCGTTAGTTATTTCCCGAACGTTACCACCACCGGTGGAACGGCCGGAATATCTTTCCAATAGTTCTCCGATACTCAGCCGGTGTACGACTCGAAGCCGTGACATTATATAATTCACACGCATCGCCGACACACGTCGGTGCGAATAACGTTACGACCTCCTATTCGTTCACGGCCGTAACAGTTTCGAGAGAAAAAATTCGTTTGAACTCTTCACCGTCGGCGTACACACGCCAATCTAAATTATCGCGCGCGCAACCTACGCTCTCGTACATAATAAAAACGTCCGCCGACGCGGTTCCGCTAAGTAACCGTTTCCTGACGCGGCGGTGATAATAACGTATTTATTAAGGCTAACCGAAAACGTAACCCGATTATCGGGAATATCGACTTTGTCCAACTATCGATAGGTATACACCGAAGATTCATGGAAACGTCCTCGGCTAATGCCCGAGACTCGATTTAATATCTAAAACCGTACGACATCCGTACACCGCCGAAAAATTCGAACGCCCGTAACGTACGGTTCTTTATACGTACCTCCGTGACATTACGAATATTCCACCGTCTACGTGAACACCGAGTAGTCAAACTATATTACTACCTATTATTATTTTCGTATGGCATTTGAGCAACGCATAATTTCCCAATTTATAGTAGCGGTTAATTCGCGATTAAAGATATAAAGTACGTGGAAAATAGACAAAGATAAAAATTATGACGAATAAATACGAATATAAAATCAAAATTAAAAAATGATTATTAACGTAGTAATGGGGTACAAAGGTAATTCGCTTCCATGTACCCCGGGCAACGTTCTAAACAACTAAAGAATTACCATCAACGGCTGCTGTTTCAGAAACCCTCACAGCAATCATGAGCAACACTAACACTACTACTACTACACGTCGTTCCAATTATTTCTTTAAAAAACCATTCTAGCCCATTGACACATCCAGCGAGAAAACCCAATCGCCAAGAGACTTATATAAATACCTAAAATAGAAAACTAAATGGGAGTAATACGTTGTTGGATTGAGAAACTATATCTGTAGCGATTAACGAGTTTGATAATAACAGAAACGCGGTATATAATTTGAAATGCCACGTTTCAGGCACTCTATGACGCCAATACCCGCATGTTCAATTCGCTTACGGATAGATATTTCGCGATATTTCTTTTAGCCGGGAACGTTACGGCGTGGAACTGATTTTCAAATTCCGCGCGTTTATGTATCGATAAAATGCCAACTCTCGTCGCGTGACAATCACGTCATCGACAGACGCTAGTTAAACGAAATAATACGTTTTATTCGTGATCCACACTCGGATAATATATTATGACGAACGAACTGATGTCGAGAACTCGAATGACGAATTTCGATATTTTGACGTATGTCGACTTTGAATAGGGCGCGTATTATGTTACGAGTGCCAACCTGGCATCCCAACCCTATGACTCACAACGAATAAATTACCATTACACGCAGGTATAACGAAATTAATTTAATTAGACTTTGGCGCGTGTCAAAACCGTTCAGGAGCGTAAAAACTACCTAAAAAATGTCCAAAAAAGTCTCGACCTAACGAGCCATTTAAATACGCTTTAACTTACGTAAATATTATGGTAATATATCAGAATAATTATGTCGAAGGCGATTATTATAAATTTCTCGCCGATTAATATTCGACTTGAATATAATAAACGCGCCTATTCGGGGCTACAAAGAAATGTTTATACTTTATTTTTACGGTAATTAAAAAAAAGTCAAACTCCCCCGGCGATTGCCAGCAATTCCGACATTGATAAATCGATACATTTTTACGTCTATGATACTTGAATTCCATATAAGTAACCCGCAAATTAGATTTGACGTTAAAACTCCACGGGTCGCAAGTTTCTGATCGTCTCACTCGATCCGAATGAAATCTATTTAAACTGTACTTCGCTCGGAACGCGAAGCGTTTTCCATCGTTTGTTCGCAATTTTTCGTAAACATTTCATTACAACGATCCGACGAAGCGTATCAAATGTTTACATTAGTTTTAACGACGTTCCGCCAAATTACATTAAATGTGGTGGCGTTCCACAACGATCCATTTAAATTGTTAACGCGAAATCAGTCGTTTACGTTTCTAAGTATAATTCTAATTATAGTCGTTGTTATTCGTGTCCGGGTGTAATTTCGAAAACGAAATACGTTTCTACGAAGCGAAAATGAACGAAAAAAAATCGATTTCTTCGTCAAATTGTCGTTATATTTGACCAATAAAGGAACTAAGAATATATTCGCTTTCGCGGTCGATTTTTCGGTTTGTTCAGCGGCGTTTAATCAAATTGTGTACGGGACTTTTGCCGGTGGTTGGTGCCGGGCGGGTGTACGCGTAGGATTAAAAATTACCGCCAATAACGCGGAAATCGAATTAAAAACTCGTTTCCTTGTTTCGATAAGGAACGAAAGGTGGATTCCGGCCGGACAAACGTCGTCGACGACGTTTTCCATTAAAAACCGTCGGTTCGACGCAATAATTAATAATGAGTGGCGTCGTCGTTGAGACGGGCGTTTCCTTTTTTCACTCTCCCCCGGGGAATCACGACGTAACGGAACGTATATCGTACATAGATTACACGGTCCATCGATCACCCGTCCGGTGCACGGGGCGCGCGGGACCGGTACACAAAAGCCCGGTGGAAAGGTCGAACCTCGATCGAATACCGAAAAGGAGTCTAAGAGCTCCGAGGGCGGGGACTTACGGTTCGTCAGTCGGCCGGTCCATTGAAAATCGTGGGAACCCGGCGGCGAAGGAGCGTCCGTAAACCGGCACGCGGACGATCGTACAGGCTATTCACGGAAAATCGTTCGACGGGCCGAACCACAGCCGTCCGAGCTCGCACTTGGTCCCCGCGCGCGCACGTTCGCCCGACGGACTGAACGCGATTTTCGCCGTCCGCCGGTACGTACCTACGCCAACATCGGGGCCGCCACTCCTTCCATCCTGACGGCGCGCGGCAACCGAGTCCCGTATGTTTGCTAGAGTGTCACGTTTTTGCACGCGTGTTCGCGAGACACTGAACGAAAGCGCAAGTGAACTCACGCCCAAGTCTGTTCGACCTATTGCGGTCAACCTATATACACGATATAACGTTCTTAACCTGGTCGCGCCCTAGAATATACCATGTTTAGTCGCGCCGGATCTGACATATAAATTGTTCGCGCTGTATCGCGACGAGAAACACTGTGATGGCTGTGACTATGCATTTCGACAGCAATAGTTAGGGAGGTAGAGGGCGAAGCAACGTTGTCTACATCTTTCCTTATTTCAAAGGATGAAATGACTTGGGTCTGATAGATCCTGCGCGACCACTGCCGGGTTAATTAATAAACGGGCGTGTTTTGTCGGTGAACATTCGAAACGAAATCCGAAGTGGTCACATTGTCCCGGTTTAATATTAAATCGTTTATTTCCTTCGCCGTTTTCGTCGAAACGAACGAACAACGCGCGTGCGTTTCGTACAAACGCCACGATTAAAACCGCCGTCGGCGATGATTCATTTGGACGTTCCGTGATTTTCGAGCAAAAGTATTAACCCGTCGTTGACTCGTGAAAAACAACGACAATGAAAACGGCGAAAAGCAACCTGGTTTTGTTTAGCACAGCATTCGGCCCTGTAGATCCGTGCATTTTTGGCCGACGAACACAAATACCCGTGATCCCGCACCGTCCTCCATAATCCTCCTGATCTGGTCCTGGCCGATTTTTCTCTCTTGTCCCGAGACTGAAATCTGCGGCCAAAAGGTTTCGTAAAGAAAATTAAAGCGAACGCGGCCACAGTATTTAAAACTTCGGGACGGTCCGAAGAACTTTCAAAAAAAATATCAACATCCTAGCCGGTACCACGGCGCAAGGGTCCGGAAGAGAGCGTTTTAATGGAGGACGACGCGCTACTAAATTTTCGTAATTATCGTACTTTTTGAACGCGTACGCACGTACGTCGACCGGGGGTAACGTTCTCGTTTCGATATTTCGTCGCGTACCCGTTGTGCGCGAACGACGCACATAAACGTGCGCATATTCGTTACGCGTACACGTCGGAATATGAAATACGCGTTTTCGTTGTTACGTTGGCGAACGACGACGAATCGTTTAACTGAGCGCGTGCGTTGGGAATATAATACTCGAACAGCGTTCCGTCACGCGTTCGGACGCGTCCGTTTTATCGCGAAATATATACACTTTCGGACTTCCGATCGAAACGAACAATGCCTTACAACGAGCCGTTCGTACACGGTTTGCCTTTTGTTCCGACGTTCGCGATCGTATTCCCCGACGTATTGCTAAAAACAACGTAGCGAATCGCTAGTACCCGACCACCGATAACGTCGCCGTCCGTTTTTAATTGCTTAAAACGTATATGGTATTCGTCGTGTCGGTTAATGATAAATAAATAATACTACCGTGCGGTCCGGGGGTGAACGATAGTGGGTCACTTACCCGGATACCGAAAATTCTCGCGTGCAGAAAATATAATTACGATAAACAATTCTCGTTTATTACTATACTCGCGAAATTTATGTAAACGACGATAATATAAAATAATTAAATAAATACGAAATGGCTATTAGGGCCTATTGTAAATATTGGCAACCCTGTACACGGAAAATAATTTTACAATATGTAATAATCTTATCGAACGAAATCAGGCGACGCAACACACCGTTGCGCGAAGGCCAACGAAAGACGACTACTCGAGTCGTAAAAACGTAACAATTTTAGCGACGAAAATATGTTGAACAATAATTCCGGTATACCCGTAACGAGTGCATTTTTCGCGACTTGGACGACGATTCGCGTGTGTCGGCGGTAGTGCTCTGCATGGTCCGGTTTATATCAGTCCGGTCCGAACCGGACCGGACCACGGTCTGATTTGGTGCAGTCGTATGAAATAAAATTAAGTGACGGTTAGGTTCAGTCCAGTTCAATACAAT
>JAIPRN010002507.1:0-29754 GCA_025469175.1 Geopemphigus sp. TES_GeoC_2020 | reverse complement strand
TTAACCACAAATACGTTTGTTAACGTGGAATCTGTTTATAATTTTTTATGTTTTTTAATAAGTTTATGTGGAATCTGCAGTTGTCCGTCTTTACTTAGTTTCGGTAAAACTTACGTTCGCTTCGAATGTATTTGGATAACACGTGTTGGCAATTGAACGTTTGGCAGCCAAAACTCGAAATTAAATTAATCGATCCGAATTTTTAACAAAAATACGTCGAACCGATGGTCTATCGGACGGTGAAGGATTTTGTAATTTTTTTACTCGATCATTGTACCGTCGAGTAATTTGTATGTCTTTACATTTGCAATATGGTCCTACGAATGAACGCGTTCTTAAAACCTAAACATTTCTTATTCGAAATAATTAGCGTAACTAGTCGTGTTTTATTCGAATAACGTATTGAATAATAATATTGTATTTACACGTTAAATTGATAATATAAAGTACATTTACGGAATACGATTTACACTAATAAAAGGTAGGAAATTTTTTACATTTTCCGTTAAGTTTATCGGTTATTTTTTTACCTTTGCGGAATTCGGTATTCACACATTTGTATATTACTCAAGAAACGTTTGATTATACCAATATACGATTAAGTTATAAACATTTTACATATATATACGCGACATAATTTATAAAAATTCTAAACCAATTTTTAGATATTCTCGTCTTTTCTCCAACGATCACTGTACTGACTGTACGAATTATGCGATTATTAAACGTTATAACTAATACAAACTATATAACGTTTAATATACGGTTTTTAATTAATAGCTCGTGAAAGTTCTTCCGGAGAAAACGCTTAAATACGATTTCGTCAATTTCGTCGTACAAATGTTTATAATTTGTTTTCTCTTTTCCGTATAACGTTCTAAGAATTCTCGATGAACACGAATAACGTTTTAATATTTCGAATTTAAAAACGAGCGTAAACTATTTTATGTTTCCCTTGAACGCGTTTTGTGTGTGTGTTGTTCGAATTGGTTTTAGCGGAGACATTTATTATAGAGTCGTATTTTAACGAAACACGAAATTACATTAAGTACGCGAGCGAAACGAAATAATACGAAAATAACAGAAGGTAAACAAAATAGAATAATATCGTATCGTGAAATAATGTTGGGCGGTGAATGCGAAAACGAAAATTGTCGGACTTCACGGGAAATGGTCGTTCACTGATCAAACCGTAGGAAACGAAAAACGCGCATATCGCGTGGTGGAATAATGACGGTCATCGAGTAACAGCGACAGCGAAAATATGTCGGACGAAAATAAGAAAAACTACGCTCGATTCAAGGGGACGCGATTTCCGAGGGACCGCGGCGGCGTTTGCGGAATACGAATTTGCGTACAATCGTTACTCGTTCCAACGGTACGTGTACTCGGACCGATCGATCGTTTTTTTTTTTAGGTTAATACGTTGATCGCGCGACAATAAACGGATCGTGGTTTGCTCAACGTGTAGCCGCCATATTTATTTACGCGGGATACACGATTGCGGGCGCCAAACGATTCCGACGCACAATGCGACGAGAACGCGTAATTTTGACGGCAACCCCTACCACCGCCAAATGTATTTCACACACTCCCGGCGTGAAAAAAACCGATAATGTTTCACTTACCTTCCGTTACTCGGTCCGACGTTGGGTACGTTGTACGACGAACTAGCCGTGATCGCCGAGTCCGGAATGGCGCCGGATTCCATACCGAGAGCTTCGTCGCATTCCCCTGCGATAATCAAAATCGTCGGGAATTATTAACGTCACCGCACGTTTATAAATAACAAACGGGGCTCTCGTCGCGCGCGTGAGACAAGAACGACGCGCGTAATTTTCGTCGGGCCCACGTACGAAACTTTTAATTTCGCATAAATATCGTAAATAAACCGCCTCGCGAAACGCGTTCGGATAATGGCCTAACCCGTCAACTTTTCCGGAATAATGTTCGTCGAAACTTTCGACAACGTCGCGGCAAACAGACGGACACGGACGACAGTGAACGGAAAAAAGAAATGGCCGATATTTATGTGTTTTCATTTCGTAATTTAATTTCAACGAACGCCTATCGTGTTAGACGTCGAATGATAGAAACGTCGTTCGGTGTTTTTTTTTTTTTTCGTTCAAGCTTAACGTCTCTCGCGACTCAAAACGTTCGTACATCGTGTTCGACACGTGAGAAAACACAGAAATAACCAACGGCAGCCAAACGGTCGATAATGCCGCGCCATTTGTCGCGCCACCGTTCCGTCGGCAAGTGCCCATAAATTTCGCGATTTATTTACGGTTCGTCGACGGTAATAATCACAGGTAACGCGTTTGTGAACGTCGCCATCGTTGCCGTTATTGCGCGCGTGACCTTGATCAGTGGAAAAAAGTGTCCGCGCTACTATCCTAGGCCGTTCGAATTACGACTTGGGAAGTTATGAGCGTCAGGGACGTCGAACACATCAAGGTAAACATCTGGAAGACGCCGCCAAGAGTTTCGTGCGCAATTTTCTAAGGAATGCCCCATTCCCCGGCCACGGTTCGCCGAGCAGCGGAATACTTCGAAGTCTTGTAAAGTCCCGAACGTAATGATCCTCTTTGTGTTGGTAATTTCAAGGGGAAAAACAAGAGTTCGTTTGCGCCCGCTCTAGTTATTCGGTATTGTTCTTCGTCGCTAGCCCTTTATCGCGACGCCGAATAAATTAAACTTCGCGCGCGTTTCTTCCGAATTCGGTGGCGTTTTTTTTTCGTTTTTTTTTTTCGGGGGTGAAACCTATTATAATTTCTATTGTTTTTTAATTACCCCGTCTTGGCAAAAAAAACTTTTTAAATCCTTTGAATCCAAACGTGGATTAATAATAAGTCCGCGATGACCGAGACGGCGTAGTCGTTTTTACTTTTAAATATTAAAGTTATGTGTGTGTGTGTGTCGCGTATCTAAAAATTCGAATAATTCGATCGATTTTAACGAATATTTCATATTCTTTATTAATTTGAAAATTTTTATTAACGAAATCTTGTTTTTTTGTTTTGAAAATAACAACGACATTTAGCGACGTTATAAATATCGTTATAAACGATGACAAAATAAAACTAGTGTTTGATCGGTAATTATTTTCTCGGTACCTTTGGACGTTTTTAACGATATTCGTTTTTATTCAGTCGTGAAATAACATTTTACGTCCGATAAGTTTCCTGCCGTGTCCCTCGATACGTGATAATATCTATAATATACGATCGCGTATATTTTGACGTGAACATCGCCGTCCTAGCGAATTACGTTTCAATACGGTAATGTTACCAGTAATTTTTCGTCGGCCTTCGTCGCAATTGACGATCGTATAAAATAATATTCGTTATACGAAATACGGTACACATTTGGGACCCGTCATTTTCAATATTCTTCGATGGCCGCACGGTCGTGAAATTCACCGCGTGTTATTTCGGTTGTTTTTTTTTTTAAACGTTTTCTCTCGGATTGGTGACGAAAGCTATCATGGGCGTAGCCCGGGGTCTTTATAACTTTGTAATCGTTTCCTTTCGAAATTCGACGAGATCGCGATTTACATAGTTACAGCCGCGTCCCGTATCAAGTACAACGCCAAAACGGAATTCAGTCCGAACGATTTGTTCATACGTAAGTTTCGACGCGATTAAATAGTTGTACGCGGGAGGCGTATATTGCGCCAAATGTATTCGCGTGCTGTTCACGATATACTAAATCGGTGCACGTGTACGTCAAAGTTACGTTCCGCGTTAACTGTTGTACGATAAAAAACAAATAACCGACGTTGAACATTCGCAAAGCGTAGTCGCCGTTTTATTAGGTTTTCTCGCATAATTCGTCGGCGCGTCGATTTATTACGAGAGAAATAAAAAACAAACGTCGAATTTACGGTACGCGAAAAAGTACACGGTTAAAACTACGCGAAAAGTTAATTTTCGTACCGACGATTTTCGCAATTTGCTCAAGCACTACTAAACATACAGTCGGGTTCGAAGGAAAATCGTTTCAAATTTTACGCGGTCTCTGGTTTTATTATTATTTTTTTTTTTTAGATAGCGTACCGGTATTAACTTGACGGTCATTAAGAGAACTTACGGACATTGTAATATGGTCTTACGACGAACGGACGAATCGTAACGAAAATATATTCACACACGCACATTTAAAACAGCTTTCGAGCCACATAGTATTATTTTTTACGTAGTTATAGTTATAACATAAATAATAGCAATAATAACCGTAGATGGGGAAATAGTTGTTCTATAATATTATAATTTATAGACTATGAGTTGCGTGTCGTTTTCCCGTTGCATGTCACAAACCTACTCTTGTTTGGAGTCCGATTGTACCACACATACGCGCGCGCGCACACACACACACACAAATATATATATATTAGGCACTCCTAACTACCATCCAAATCACGTCACGCTGGATCGAGAGGAAGAGAAAAACTCGTAAAATTATACGATTCGTAAAAACAAAAACAAAAACTACATGTACGTACGTATGTCTGTATGTGATTTACAATAGTGATGGATAGAGTAGAGAAGTGAAATGGCGCTTTTTTTTAATGGAAAACATATATCTAGGAAACTACAATATTTTATGAAAGCGATAAGGTTTACGAACGATTTCCCGTAAAATATATATATACACACACACACACATAATAACACTGCGGCGAAATGGTTTTAGATTTTTTATCAAAAATTAAAGGCTTCGTACCTATTCGGCGCACGTATGAATGCCACCGCCACCACTCGTATTCAATTCATTGAAAATATTTTGTACATCACTTCTCGGAAACGTATCTATAAACAACTATATTTATTTATGACGCTACCCGGAAATGTTTCTCTCTAATAGTAGTGATCGTAACGTTATACAGTACAAAGTGTTATTGGTATTAAATTATTGACAACAATAAATCGGAATTGTCGTGGAAACGAATTTTAAAAATGATAAACTATATTATAAATTTACCGTGCGAGATTAGCGCGCGATATTTCGTCCCATTATGGCAAATTGATTTTCGCTCGCAAATATTAGTGGAAATGGCGTTCGCTACGAATCAGAATTAATAATAATAATAATAATAATGACGACTGTCGTTTTGTTTACCATAGAACAACGTGTTGTATGGTTTTAGTAGTTCGACGGACGATTGAATTCCAAACGTAACAATTTAAAACGCAAATTTTTTCATTCGATAATAACATCGATTTTGACTGGATAAATTATACGCGTTCGACGTTCGGGTACACTACAAAATGGACGTCAAAATGAGAAGAAAAAATAAAAATTGTACCTTATATAGTAGAAACAAGTCCACTAAATGGGTACGCGTCGTATTCGTTATGAACAACGCGACAGGAAGTCAACGCGGGTTCATTTTCGACAATGTTTTTCGAAACGCGATCGCGCGTCGCCGTCGATTATTACAAACGCCCGTCGATATTGCGCTTTCGGTTCGTTTTCGGCGTCAAACGCAATCGGAACGGGTCATTCGAAACGAAAGTGCGCGGCCAAGAGCCGATAGCGACATTCAATTACTCGATAACGCGCGAATAATAACCGTATTGGCGTTATTTCGTTTTTCGGATAACCGGCACGACAATTTTACGAGCCGCTCTTCGCGTTTCTACTAAATCCGACGCTAAGTCGTTCGCCCCGCGACGTATCGAAAAGTAATACCGTCTCGTTAACCGCGGGTCGTTATCGTACGGAAAGTTTTTCCGAATGCCAATGGTAAGTCGTTTATTCGGAAGTATACACGGGAACCGTTTGAATTTCGACAATGCAATTCGTTTCTGTTATTGACTTTCGCGAAATATCGACGGTAGTCGCGTTATTATTATTATTTATATAGACGCGAGTACCTACGGGTCAATAAATCCGTAAGTACATACGCGATAATCTATTCCGCACTTTTGCCGCTTAATAAGCGATCCCGATATTTGTTTTTGGGGCACTAATAGATGCACTAATAACAAACGTTATATATTTTTAAACGCCCGTACATTGGTTTCGTTTTACGGTATTGAATTATGCACCGTTGACCCTTTAAAGTTTTCCTAGGTACACCGACGGACCGGAATAATTAAAATTCCGAACGTTCGCGTTAAATAATACGTACCGTGAACGTCGCGAGTACCCAAAATAGATTAGCGGGTATCGAAAAAAAAATTGAGTCGGCATAAAAAAAATCCGAGCACGTCAAAACCTTTTAAATATATATGTATATATCGAAACATTGTACCGAAAAACGTTCGACAAATTATCCAAATAACGGTAACGATAATTTGACAAGTAAAACGCAACACAAATATTTAATATTAATAAACGTAACTTGAAACGAACAATTCGGCAGTTATAACTTTATTATATTGACATTAAATCGATTCGATAAATTGAGATATCACGTTACATATAAGTGATAAAATGAAATTCGTATAGTTAAAAAAAAAGGGAATATCAAAAGTTCTTAGGCGCGCACCATCGCTACACGAAACCGATTTCATTACGCCAAGCGCGTTTTAAATATTACGACGACGAATGAATACATCGACGATGGGATAATTTATGAACGAAAATCTTTTAATCGTTCCGATTTCGCTATCTATTTTTATAAATTCGCGTACTATAAATGTTCGTAATATTTTAATAAATTCGCGTGTTTGCTCAACTAACGTTATTATTTAAATATTCCCCTCAATTCGGAGTGTAGTAAAACAGATAAAATAATATTCGAATACCGATTTATCTATATCGAACCGAAAAAAATGTACATTATATATCCCTTTTGATCGCTTACAATATTATATCGATCTCGACAATGATAGACAATTATTTGATTAGAGAATGGTGCGATTTGGTATTCTCAAACTACATATTCGCCTAAAAAAAATTCTAGTCGTGTCACTGACGACGATTTTATATCGTCTAAACGTAACGCGTTTATCTCGAAAGCGAAATTAAACGCGGCGTCGATTTAATTACACAGTATTGTGAAGGATACTAGAGGCTCCATAAAAGTGGGGATTTTCTTTAAGTTTTTACGTATTTTTGAAAACAATTAACAAAAAATAGAAAAAACCGTTACAAATACGTTATGTACTATGAAAAATAATCGTTCGTAAAATAAATTCACGATGGATTAGGAAAATAGTAATTTTGTATCGAGATATAAGAGGACGCAAAAACTAATTTTACATATTCGAACAAATCGAATAAATATTTATTACGTTAAATTGTGCATTAGCGTATATTGCCAAACTAATATATAAACCGTAAAAACGTAAAATTCGCCGTTTAAGGGTACTATTATTATCACGAGCGCGACGTTTACTATTTTACATTTTAGTCCGAAGCTTGTCGTTCAAAATGTATTCATGTCTAACTATAAACATTTGTTCGACGAATCTGCTCATTGTACGACGACGATTAAAAAAAATCGTCGATTATCGTTTTTATCGATCGCGGAATTGTCCGTTTGATAAGTTTTTACCGCGATTACCGTAACGGTTACAGTAAACACGTTCATTAGGATTTGGAAATTGTATCGAACGGGACAATTATTCGGACGGAGGCCGTTCGACGGGCAATTCCGAGCTTGACACTCTCGTATTACCCACTGCCCCGGGGAACTGTACCTACATTTCGTTGTAGTTTTTGTATTATTAACGGCGTGCCGAATAAAATATAATTTGCCGAAATAAAATCGGACGCGCGAGTGATTGTACGGCGGTACAATACATTTATCGAGAGACACGGAGGACGGCGCGCGTGTGTACGGGTGAGAATGAGAAAAAATGATAGGGAACCCTTCGCTGCAGTACTCCCATCGGACCGCCGAGCGACGAAAAAATATCCGTCCGCGTTATAATATCTATAACGTGTATACGTGTGTGTGTGTGTGTAGTGGGAATAAACACGCGTAGAGAGTATTGAAATCAAACGAACCGTTTCGAGTCGAAACGCGTTTTGTTATTTTGTCTTTTTTTCCCGGTCGATAGTCGTCGGCTATTTATTTTTAGCGGCCGTTCACGCGGAACAGAGAGACGACGCTCGCTCGTCACCGATTTCGAATTATCCAAAACGAAAATAAACGATTTACGGACGATTATCCTATCCGTTATTAATGTTATTATCGTTATCGTCGTCGTTATTATTATTATTATTGTTATTATTCGACGCACGCGCCCGGCCGGTCCGCGTATCGCGACTTTCGCGTATTATCACGCCGGCCGTATATGACACGCACACCGGTTTGCCGGTCGCGTTTGTAAACCGAGTTGGAATTTCCTTTATGAATAATTAATCCGACGGATTTGCATAGTTCTGGCTACACACACACGTATATATTTACGAGCGGTGCGGGAGGACGACGACGGTGATTTCGTTTTTTCCTCTCGCGTTGTTCTTTTACATCCGACGTTGGCGCGCGCGTGTCGCCCCGAGACTTTTGATTTAAATTCCGATCCCGTCGTCGTTCGCGCCTCTCCCGTCCGGCGTGCCTATAATATCCCGTCTGCGCACCGTCGAATATACTCTCTTTTTTTTTGGGGGGAGGGGTTTGAATTTTTGACGCGACCGTTCGGTGCACGCGAGTGTATATATATATATATATATATATGGTATACACTCACGGGCGTGCGCCAGTACATATACTACTAACCGCGATAATGGTACTACGACGCCTTGACGCCGTCCGTCGACGACGAATATTGAAACACGACGACTACGAGCTCCGGGCGACCGTATACGCTCGATCGGCTCGAGTTCTTAGGCCAATTTTCCACACACTGACCCGGTCAACGTTCCCCCGGCTATAATATTTATTGCCGTTCCGTCCGAACGCCAGAATCGGTCCTCGTGTCGTGGTGTTAAATATCAAAAATAAAAAAGACCACCGGGTATAGCCGTCGGAAATTCAACGCGACATCTATTACGCGGGAAATTATTGTTCGTTTTATCTTTTACTCGGCGCTATACTTCGAGTATTTTCCACTCGTTTCCGGGCCATTTCACGCGGAGGGCAATTTCGTAACGTAACGTTCTCGCTATTTTTGTGTACACCGACGGTGTATATTTTATAAGGACAGACACTGACAGGGATACCGTTCTTCCATCCATCCACTGGCCGAAATACCGGGAACATTTTATTCAAATATGTTCACCTCCGTGACTCAAATTGAAATGTTAAAATCAATAATTGCCGGAATAAAAATGTCGAATTATTTCGTATTACGTATTCGTTCACGTTCGAAATTATCGAAGGGAAATCGCGAATTTTATTTGGGATTTCATAAAAATTAACCGAACCGACAATTTTAAACGATTAGTATACTACATAACGTAATTACGTTCGTTTACTCAAATTCTATTTTTTATTATCGTTGGGGAGGTTTTTACCAACGTTTAAGGTCGGGCTGTGAAAAAAGTGATAACTCGATATCAAGGCACTTTTTTTCACAAATAAGTTTCCAAACAAGCGACTGGTGCACACGTAATTCGATACGGTACGAAAAATTAAATTTTTATTATCGTATTACGCGGTTATTTTGAAAAAAAAAAACGTTTCGTTTCTACACGTTGTTTTTGTTTTGACCAATACAAATCGATTTGAATATTATCGTAAACAATTCGACCGAATTATCACGGTTTTGTATTATGGTTATTGTTCGACATTTATAATCGAATCATTCGGTAGACACATACGGGATCAATGATTATTTAAATACGATCGCATTCCCGATCAACTCGTTGACAACGTGCGTACTACAGTAACCGAAGATACAATTTTTTTGAAAACAAATTGTTTATTGTTATTAACAACGCGTCTGGAGATATATTTCGAACGTTTCGTATTATGTTTATTGAGATTATAAATAATTATACACGGACGCGATAACATTCGTCAAATCGAAACCAAGTGTAGTATGAAAACGAAATGATTCGAACTGAAAAGTATAAAATAATTTTCCATAATTGGCACGTTCGAACGTTTAAATTACACGAATTTGTTTATTAACGATTAGAGGCGATTTTCGAATTACGTGGCGATTACTATTTGAAAAATGTGTTAGTTCGAAACGTAATAATTACGCGCTGGTAAATTTTTTTTCGGAACGGATCAATCGAATAACACGTACACCGCGTCATTATATGTTTATTTGTCATTAAAATTATTTATACGTACGAGTTAACAATGCGACTGATCACTTTTAGTCCTGTATCGCTTTTGTATATTATATTCCAATTAGCACGTACGTACGGCGGTTTTCAAATTTACGGCGTAACGAGACGACGTTCAATTAGCGAAATACGATTACCGCGATTCGAAGACGATTTTGTACGTTGAAAGGCGGCGTGATTGTGCCCGTTCGTTGTAGAATATTCCCGCAACGCGCCTGTCCAACATCCCGTATCGAAAAATCCGAATGTTAAGTGGGTCTCGGGGTAAACACCGAACGTACACACGCGATTGCAAAATATTCCGACCACACGGCGGCGGCGACGACGGGGGGAGGGGCCGCGACTGATGCCGTACAACGGATATTGTCGCGATCAACGACGAAACGGGCTTTGCGGTTTTCGGCGGCGATGTCGTTTAAGTATCCGGGGTACAATAACGATGACGCGTCGCGAGATCGGGTCGGAACACGGGACGCCGCACGGTGGTCGTCGTTAGTTTATTAACGACGACAATATGCCACACTTACGAAAACCGATTGTTCCGGAACAAACGCATAACGGGCTTTTCATACGTTTTATCAAGAATACGGTACGGCGCGTTGTAAATCCGGAATTCACCTCGCGCTAACGCGTCGCTTCCGTCCGAGAAAGGGAAATAATACTAACGCGACGTTTACGTCCGTATTAACGTTAAATTTTTATTATTACTATTACGCGTACGGTACGGCGGTCGGAACGTAATGGATATTGCTTTTTATCATTTTTTTTGTCTTTTAATAATTCTTCCGCGCACCTGATGTCCCGAGGAAAACAAATATGAAATATTACGACGTATCGTTATTGTTGTTCACACGCGTCGAGGTATAAATTGAATGTTGTCCGTCGCGACGGTTCGCCGATTTTACGCGCGCCGAACATTTTACATGTTCAAGTCGGAAGGACTATCCTATAAAGTAGATGATTTCGACGCGTGTTGTTTTCCAGCGATTTAAATAAAGGAATTTGTTTCGCGTAGAGTTCCCACGGCGTGTATTTGTAGGCGAAACGAAAAGGATTCTGGCAAACCTCCGAGTTCGGATAGAGTAGTCGTTCGAAGAAAGTGCGCGGAACGTTCCGCCGTATTTTGTTCGCGTACTACCGCCAAACAATAAGACGACGGAATCTCGTTTTACCAATCAACCGATGAGCTCTAGACTACGAACGTTTGTCGGTTCAGCCGACAGTTAAATAATAATTATTTTACGTATAGCCCCCCCCCGCGACGAAGTACTGGCCATTTTACGTCTGTCGGACGTTTCGAAATTTCGAAAACAAAAAACAAAAAAAACGTCGGATCGCGCCGGTAATTAAATCATTACCACACAAACGTCACGTACGACGACGACGACGATAGCGTTCTCGGATTATCGTCGCGTTTACGCCGTAGCTACAGTGACATCGGTGTGTGACCCCGCCATTACAATCCTACGCAATAGATAGGGCCCATTATATGTGTGTACAATATCGTACAGAAGGTGTTCAACAGTCCGGATGGCGGGGAACGCGAGTGAAGGCGTGCCGCGGGGGCCGGTGGACGGATAGAGTCGACGATGGTGATCGCTATTGCCGGAGGATATATATAATATATGTACCTGGCCGTGGCTGATGTTCCCGAGGGACTTCTAATCACAATTCGCCGCGCGGCCAAACTTTCTCTTCGCGGCATAGGCCCGGGTCTACACCCGTAAAGTTGGTGGCATAAATCAAATCGGTGTGTACACACACACATATATAATATACACGTACGTATATACGTTTAACGTGTGGATAAAGTACGGAATAAAGTAAAAAAAAAAACGCGCGTATAAACTTGAGAACACAACGAATTGCCGCGTACACAAATATATATATATATACACGAGGCGCGGCCGTCACGGGAAAAATAGCGTCGCGTTAAACTGGCTATACGTGGCGGATTTTTCGCGAAACTTATTTACGATCGTACCGTCGTTCGATCGAAACGCGCGGTTTGTAGACGCCGCCATATATACACGCACCGGGGGTCGGTCAGAGACGATCGGGGAATATGTCAGCTCGCTCGTTGGCTCATTTCAATCGCGCGTTATCGCGTGTTAGTTTAATAGCGTCCAATATCGACCCGTACGGTCGAATTGTCCTCGGGTCAACCTGTCGATTTCTCGCGAACACGTTATTACTCGGCCGTAAATGTTTCAACCGCGAACGTAGGCGATTGGTTACGCGCGACAATTTTTCTTAACCTACGACGATTATTTCGTGTAATTATTTTATATATATATATAATTCGTTAATATTAATAATAATTTTTTACACTTTCCAACGAAATTATCGCGATCTATTTAGACGGCGAAATTTCGACGAATTACAACGTTCGGACGAAGAATGCGGATTTTCACGGGATTTCTTCTCTAACTCAACACGTCGCCAAACGAAACAAGTTTTGTAATATCGTCGATAGTTTTACGGTTTTCCCGACGAATACTCGACGTAAATACGTTCCGACGAATTTCGGCGTTATTCGTAAAAAAAACAAAAAACCTTTTCGGTGTATATTATTAACATTTTTACGAACGACCCGGCGAAGATACAATATTTTTGACATTTTTATCTTATTAATTGTACTTTACCCCGGAGAATCGGCCTAAATTGAGCCGCGGAGTATTTAATATAACCGCGTCCGGACGCGAGAAATACTCTTAAAACTCGGGCGTATTTTACGAGAAATAATTAATAATTATTCCGAAATATTTCCCGTCGTAAATCTAACCGTTTTCCGAACGACGCGAAAAATCCACATTGGACTTAATACTTTCAAAAGTTGTCGGACGTACCGCGGAAACCCGTTTAAATGGAATAAGTTGTGTGCCCATCGAAAGTTATTATTGATGTTACGTTTTATTATAATGAAGTACGAATCACGGCGGAACGCGGCACGGTCGGCGGAATATCGATATTATATCAAAGTCCATTACGAACTTAAATCAATTTTATGAAAACCCGACTTAAAAATTCTAAAACTCGAATCGACAATATGATTAATGCGTTGCCGCGGCGTGCGTACAAACTACGGGGATTAATATTTGAAAAATATCCTCGGAAGTTTTGGGCAATGTTATTTACGGGGATTACGTATTTAAAACCGCGGTAATATATTACGATCGTTAATCGCGACTTTCATATATATATATATATCGACGTTACATATAATTAGAAACGCTTAAAACGCGAATACGTTTCCAAAAAAAAAAAAAAACGAACGTAAAAACGTATTCGAGTTTCGCATCGTAATAATACGGGCGCACGGGCCGATTTAAAAATACGCCTGGAAAAAGTTCGTTAAAAACCGTCGCGATCGCGTCACGAGCGACGACGATAAATTATTATTACGGTAAGTGGTTATTAAACGCGCCGAAAAACGCCACGGTCGTCGAATATATCGGTCCGTACCGTTCGTTTGTACAACGCGGCAATCGTCGTCGTTCGATCGTCAGTACGTTCGCCGAGCTCGTTTGTCCCGTTACGAGACGAAACACGCCGAGCTCCGCGGTGCCGACGACGTCGTTTCGCGACACACGCGCGCCGTTCGTACGGACGGAAAACGCAATAAAGCGAACGAAAGTATAATCGAATAAACCGTCGAAAACCCGACGCTGTTCTCACGTTTGCCGGGTGAAAACACAGAACACATTCGTTACGTAAACCGTCGGGAAACTACACTTTACCCGCGCCCCCTCCACCAAAAAAACCGTGCCCATCCGTGCCCATTACGCGCCATTACCGTTTAATGAACTTTCCCCCGGGGTCTAATGGTACACGTTAGATTGCCGGTAAATTTCGTCTACAATTTATTCACTTTGAAAATCGCAACGTCGATGGTGGCTCTGACCCCGGTTTTACATAATACCACGGCGGTTCGTTCGTGGGACACGTCGTCAATTATTTCTTAGCTTACCTATCTAATTTTATCGAAAGCCCGTTATTGACACGCGTCCCTGCGCGACCGGTTAACGTTTCGGGTGAGCTCGGCCAATATAAAAATAACGGCTCAAGTCGGACGTATTTCCCGCCGCTGCGGCGGCACCTCGATCATCCAATCTGTCGAGATTCACGCGAGCAATACGAACGCGCACCGGCGTATCCGACAATTATTTACAAACCCCGCGCTTTTGGCGAGCCGTTCGACGTTCACGCTTTCGACTATTATGAAATTGACGAAAAAAAATTAATATACGCGAACTACAATTGCTTCCATTTTTAAAATCGATTTTTCGAAAATTATTCGTCGCGTTTTATTTCGCGAGTTCGATATTAACGTGAACGGTGCAACCGATAATATTGAACCACGCGATTTCAGGTACGCAGTTCGTTGTACGATTCTCGCGATATTATTTCCACCGTATTTTGTGTTTTTTATCGAAAAAATTCGGTGTAAACCCTATGGCCGTGTTTATAATTATTTTCCGCGAGATAAACGCAATAAACAAGTAGATTTGTTCAATAGGACAACCGACATTATTTTAAACGTTAATAATGGGCCATAAAATGGGGCGAGACGAGCTTACGGGAAAATCCACACGCTTAGAATTGTCAAAGGTGTTGTCCTTATATTATACTTAGGCCCAGAATATATTAAAGGTCCGCCGCGTCCGACGACGAGTAGTGATAATCAAAGAAACGTTTAAACACTTTTCCGATTTTAACGTCATGTAATAACGCCAAATAAAACGTTATGGTTTTTGTTTCCATAAGACGAGTATGTTTTATGCTACGACAAACAGAATATATATATATGTGTGTGTGTATGCGTAATATATACAAAACGAATTTAGAGACGGTCCCTTAATAAACCTATTACGGGAAATTTTCGTAAACAATTTATCGAAATATAATTCGAGTAGCGACTATATGGCACGAGTCGTGTGGCCGACTCGTTCGTTATTGGAGAGTACCTACGTTAAATTTTAGGAGATAGCGCGTAATAATAACAAATAGGCGAGAATATCGCGTTAAGTTGATTTTCGTGTTAAATTCGATTTCGCGGCGTGCTGAGATTTCCCAAGCGAAATCCCAATCGTTTCGAAAATTGTGCGTGTAAACTTTTCGAGTAGACTTTTGTAATTGAAGTTTTTCGGGCGCCTTGGAAGCCAAACGATCCGAAATTTCTCACGCGGTAAAACGAGTGGAGAACGCGATGCGCGTGTACATCATTGACAGTGGCCAACAACGTCGGGAATTCCAAGGGTATTCGGGCCGGTGATAATTCAAAAAGGTCCATTGTTAAAGAGTCGTCTCGTCAGAGCAACCTAAACGCCACATTGACAAATCGGCGTACATTAGTTAGGCGGCGGCGTCGGTGAGCGTTGCACACAGTTGGACACGGCGAGGCGCAACAAGAGCCGCGACGCCGACCGACCGGGGGCGATTGTCATAAATTTTTTCCGTTTTTCGCAGGAATGAAAAATCATTTCGTAAAATCGCGCGATCCGTACGGTAGGCACTGTTTAATGGCCGGCCGTCCGGGAGGGAAACGAAAATAAATAACAATAATAGCGCGACGATCGACCGAAATAAATAATATACCGTTGCGCGTCCCTCGTCGTGTTCGTGACGGAATCCGATTAAAAAGAGAGAAAAATACGTATCGCGTTCAGGCCGAGCAGTCACTATACACAGAGTGTACTCCATTTATCCTGTTTTCCCCTCCCCTCACGGCCGAGATCTCGTCGAGTTCGTTCGGGTTAAAACGTTTACAGATATCGTCACCTCGGTGGACGGGACGGGAAAACGAAGTGCACGCTTTTAGTAACAGGCGGCGGGCCCGTCCAACGTGAGGAAGCGTCGAGTAAAAATATTACGTGTCCGGCGACGAGAAGAATTATCGGGATCGGCGATGACTAATGCGTTTATATTGTACGGACCGCCGTGACGACGAAGGTTTGTTACGAGTCAAAAAGAAAATAACGATCCTATTTTCCCGGTAAAATGCCGTCGGAGTGAATGTGAGCGACGATAGACGAGGAGCAAAGAATATATACCTCTACTTTATTTATTATTATTATTCGCTCGAGCGCGCGCGCGCGTGTGTGTGTGTGTCGCCCGACTTTTCGCTTTTGTCGGATCCATTTGTCGGTCCGTCGGCCAAATGATAGATTGCCAAGACGTCTCCCACTCGGTCGCTCGGCTTGCACGTAAAGCTCAAAAGACAACACTCCGCCGTCACCGCGAAGATGTAACACGCGGCGCACACATTTTCGATCTACGTCCAGACGGTTAGTCCAAAAAGCTTTCTAAGCATAAAACGGATTTTCAACGGAACAGCGCGTATACAATACGAATACACGCAAACGCATTAATGACGACGACGACGACGACGACTCGCGTTCCTAATCATTTTCAAGTTCTTTTCAGGACACCGCCGCGTGATTAAAACCCCCGGAGTTTCTCTGAAAACGCTTTGACTTTCCGTATATTTATATAGCGTGTACAAATACTACAATATTTTTGATTAGTATCAACCAGCCGGGCGCAAAAAGGCCCGTCGTCTTCTATGTGTTATCGTATCGGAGAGTTGAAAGAGAGTGAAAGAAAAAATCGGACCCTCGTCCGCCGTTACAGAGGGAAACGCCGGTGTTGTGCGATAGAAATAGAAGCTGTGTCGCGTCAAAAGACGTAAACTTAACAAAACGCTCTGGTCCTTTCACTGGAAATAAACTAAATCGTATATACGTATTATTTTTGTGCATCGGCATTTTTTTACCTCGGGAGACCAGGTATTTCCGAAATCGTTTTAAAATGTTAAAAAAACGATTTCCGGTAAATGATGTGACGTATAAGCGCGTCGCGGGCGTGCGATTCATTTTTGCGCGATATCGTTACGAAATTTCTACGGTAAGAGTTCGAGAGAAATTTCGAATCCGTTAATAATGGGAATGGGAAAACGCGAGCGTTTGAAATTCTCGGATCGAATAACTTCATATCCGAGAGGCTTTTTAATATTATCGAGCTAGCTAGTAGCTCGAAGATGTACCGTACGTTCCGCGTAAAAAATATTAAACGTGGTTAGCCGGAAGACCCCCTGGATGGAACGAACACACGTTTTTCGTCGAAATCCGTGATCCGGAAAAATCTTTATAGACACGAGTAGTCGAAATTCGAATAAAAATCTAATTGTATCAATAATTTTACGTCAAATTATTTTCGATCTTTATATTATTGAACAATAAGCGACTTTAGCGTCGCGAGTTATTCGCCCAGAGTATTGTAAAGAGTCTGAGTAACTATGTTAAATTAATTCCGCCGAACATTTTCTTATATACGGTATTTAACGGTTACCGCGTAAATAAACGTCGGTACAATTTCAAAACGATCCTTATTATTTCACGCCGGTATCAAATCGCTGTAAAATGTACGATATTTGTACAAAATAACGCGAAATAGTACGGAACAAACTTTAAACTATCGTCGAACTTACGCTGGTGAGGACGCGTAATGAAGTTTTCAAATTTGATATTTAGGAAACTATAATACGGTCGCCGTATATTATAACGCTCGTACGTAAAACGAAAAACGCTTTTACGCGCGATAAAGACATAATATTTCACCGGTGCCGTAAAACCTACACGTACGGTTATTCGGACACTAAATAACGAAAATACTAATCGTTTCCGGAATTCGGATTCGATTATATTCCGATAGCCGGCGAGTAATTTATAATCGATTTAACCGTGAAAGAGTCGCGTCTATATTCGATTTGTAAACGCAAAAGTAAACGTAAATATCGAACGAAATAAGTAGGGGCCACAACTATTAATAGGTACCACCGATTGGTTATCGTACACGTCGGGTTTTCCGGCGTTATTTTTGTCCATATCGGTAAATGAATTACGGGTTTGCTCGAATCGAATTCAACTCGATTACGAACAACACTCTTTTATACGAATGTTTCGATATTGGTTTTCTGTATTTTTAGCCGTCTTTAGTAGCCGATTTGAATATTACGCGTATATTCGGAAAAGTAATTAAACGCGCGTTTAGTTTCTATTAATTTTACGATCAATTGTTACATCGTCGTAGCGTTCCACTAATACGCATATTTAAGATATTATTATTACCGAACGGAACTATTGGCGATAAATTACGAAATCGGACGTTACGTACGCGTATGGAATTTTTCGGTTTTTTGATACGGAGACCGCGGGAAGCGAGCGGGTACGATTTTTATAGATGGCTCGCTGGTCGCTTACGAATTTCGTTCGGGAACTACGCGCTCGTTATATTCGAACGTACCGAATACGGGAAAACGCCGAGAGGACGAAAAGGCGCGCAATTATTATACGTCATTCGGACGCGTCCGAATATTTGCGCGTAATACGGTTAGGCGCAGCAGGTAACGCTTTATTAACGACAACGCGGACTGGGTGATTTACGGACGGTCTACGTTTACGCAATAACCGTCGATACGACGACGGCCAATTTCGCCGTTTGTTCGTTGTTACAACTGAAGTTTGCCGGTGGGCGGCCAGAGGGACGTACAGAAATTAATTTGTGTCGTCGGCGTTCTCGAATCGGCGATATTTCGTGCCGCCGTTTTCGTCCCGATAATGTCCCGTACACACGATATCGGCGTTACCGGCCGCATTAGTACCGAAAAAAAAAAAATACCCGACGAGAGCCCAACAACGGCCGTGTTCGCGAGTCGTAATAATAATATTGTATCGTATATTACGGCCGCCGCCGCCGCCGCCGGGAGGGTCGCGGGCAGGGTTTGGCGGAGGAGACTTGACGGCGTTTATAAGTGCACGGTAGATACACGCCGTCGCATCAATCACATCACGCGCCGGTACCGGCGCGGCGGCCTCGTATAATAATAATAATCGGTTAAGGTGTGCGCGGCGCGTCACAGTGTGTTGGCTGGTTCGACGGTAGGGGATGATGGTGGCCCGACCAGGTGGGGCGGACGGTGGAGCCAAGGGGATACGGTTTGGTGAAATATTCCCGATAAGACACGAGCGGCGCGCGGAAGCGTCGTGCGCGTCACTATCCATCACACCGCGACGGTGGAGTTTTACGTACAGCCAGCACGTGGCCGAGAAAGAGAGAGAATGAGCGATTGGGAGGGGAAAGAGGGTGCGCGCGAGTGTCGGCTATTTATATCGCGTACACACACACACACACGTGTATATTTATGTATAAATTGGCGGCGACTTTGGGAGCGTCGAGTTTCCGGAACGGCGAAGATTCACTGGGTGGAGGTGGTTTGAGAGAACGGTTATTTTTTTTTAAGGAACGCGACCTTTTTTTTTTCGTTATAAAACGCGTACGTATTTTCGACCGGGCCGAAACCGTCGGTCGTCGCCGCCACACCCGCCGGCCTATTGCGAGCGCGGCGGTTAATGGGCCGCTTTACGAGCGGCGAATGCGAAATTCCTGCGCGGCCGCCACCGGAATCGGGTCGAATCTCGGACACACTAGCGCGCGTGTGTACGCGGTAATGGTCACGGCGTAAGCGTCCCGAAAAGGATGGGCGGGGGAGGAGACGCACCTGGAAAAACTTCGCAATATCGACGCGCCGAAGACGGGCGGTTTTATATACCGTCGGAAATCGATCGGTCGGCGCATAATTTGTCGAGTGCGCCTCCACTCTCTCCCACCCATCCCCCTACCGCCATAACACCGGCGACGATCTTATACGCGTCAAGTGAGAACAAAACCAAAAACCATCCCGACTACCCGTGTGTACGGAAACCGAATGCCGCAGGCGATTTCTGTTTTTTAAACGCGCCTAATATACCGTATTTCCGTGGCCGCGTCGATTTTCGATAATCGAATATAAGCCCGCGAACGTCGTAAAATTGAGACGGGAAGCGCTTAATCGTTCGACGTCGGTTAAACGATATTCGTACGTTATGTTTTAACCGAATCGCCCGGAGGTAAAGGTTCCGGGATTTTTACATTTTTTTTTTTTTAACGCAACGCGGAAAATAGGACGGCATTTTCGATTATTATTGCCGAATATTTTCCAAAATACGCGTCCTTCAAATATGTACCGACCGTCGGATATATACATATTGTTCGTTCGTCGTTTAACCGTATTTCTCTCCGCTTATCGTGTGAACGGTCTAACGTTAATTAATTATTTGCCGCGGACGTTTCGGCGATTCGTGTTACGTTAAAACGCCGCGTTTTGCCCGAAATCGCCGATACACGCCCGAATTTATAATTTATTATCCCGCGGAACGTTCCGTTTTTCGACGCAAAAAGGTACGCCACTACTTACGGACGGAAATTTCTAATTTATTTTTGGTTACCGGAAACGAGAAATTCCGATACACTGGCGTCCGTAAACGTGCGAGCGACGACGACGGCGTTTAAGTTGTATTTTTTTTTTACGTCGAAATTATACGCGTACGAATCAAAATACGCAGTATACGCTAGGTCCGTACGGTTACTCCTGCCACGAGAATGGAGCTCAAGTGCCGTTTACCTGTTCGAAGACCGATCGAAATCCGAATTTTTAAAATGTCCAGTAACCTGCTCGCGTCTTTAACAACTGCTGGGCCTATGGCATTTGCATTAATTAAAGAAATCGACCGTTTTAAGACGGTTGACGCGTTGTATCGCGGCGGTATATGCCAACAAACTCGCAAAAGAGTTCAACCCCAGCGCGTAATTATTTACTCGGATTATTTTCAACTATCTCCGTTAATTACCAACATCCGACGAGGAGAACGTGAGTCTCGGTGAACAATTACTGCACGTGTACACGGCGGAACAATGGAAACCGTACTATTGACTCGGTTCGAAGATTTTGTTTTATTAATCGTATACGGGGGTAAGCGCGCCCAACTTATACGCTATACGTACTCGAGAGTACAATACGTTTTCGGAATAAATATATTCGAATAATTCAAAAGCCCGTCAGTCGTTTAATTTATTGAACGCCACGGTTTCGGCGCGGAACGTTAAGCAATTAGGCGTCTATGTGATCCGAGTTTGAAACGGTGTAATATTCATTCCGGGCGTTTTGTAAAAATTGTCATTTCGGCGCGGGTGCTCCGTAACACTTGTAGCACGTTATAATTTAAATCGAAATTGTACGAATAAGTAAGTGTCGCGTAAACACAATTTAGAAAATTCGACGTAAAAAATTATCCAACCGAGACAATTTGCGTGCATGTCCGATGTATAATGTCCGTTTCAACGAAATCGCAAACCGCGCGCGATTTAACTTTATATTGTAATTCGTGAACACGCGACAACGGGTATTCGATTTTAAAAAATTGATTCCTGCGAATATCGGGTTGAAAATGTTTAAGCGTAACTATCGTATTTCATCGATAACTACTCGAAAATTACGAGCGTATATTATGTATTAATTATTGGAGTAACTGGCTAACGGTAAACAGACATATAGAGTCGGAACGACGTAATCGGATTGTAAAGTTTGACTTTTACGTTTTTTCCGGCAAAACGCGAGAACATTTGTATACACTCTGTAAAACGTACACTTGTTTCGCAGTTAAAAACGTATCGGCGGAATCTCTTCACGGGACGTTAAATTACAACGCGTAGTTCGTTACAAGCTGGACGTTTTCAAATTGGTAGACGAATAAAATTGTTCAGTCACGTTGACCTACTGTCGTTAACCCGACGAAATTGTTTATAGCCGCGCGTTCGGTAGACGACGCTGTTGGATAAACATATTATACTGTTACGTATAAACGTATACTTTATCAAATTGACCGATGTATATGTATGTTTGTGCGTGGAGAGTTTCGGAAGTGTATTCGTTACTATCTACTCGTAAACAATTATTACGAAATTGCCGAAGTGGTAAATGGCGGGCTATTGAATGTTTTAAACGCGCGAGGTGCATCCATAAAATATACGTCGAACGTAAAAAGAACTTTTCCAAAAATACTAAAATCGAATGAACGTTAAAACCGAGTCCGACGTTTATAGTAAAACCCCTGTGAAGTTTCCCAACGTTTTTAACGATATTAATTCAGTCTACTCGGAGACCGATTGGTAATACCGCCAAGAGTATACGAAAAAATGGTGGGTGGGTCGTCCGTAATAACTATTCGACATACCGAAAATGGTGTTAAACAAATTAACACGCGCACTATTATCATCCGAGTCACGACTATGTTTGACGTATCTACTCGCGTTGACGTATTCCTGGAATCGTTCGAATTTCGAATTTTATCGCTTTTGTTTTCGAATAAAAAATATTAAATACGGTATTTGCGTATTACGCGGATTTTATCGGAACGTAATATTATACACAATTCATCGTCCGCCGAACGTAGTAAAAGCAATTTCTCCACGGTACGTGTATACTTTTTTTTTTCCGGAACTATCCTACTTAACGCGATCGGTTGCGGCGAAGGATTATACGCCCAATTATCGTTTTCAAGCTTTCCCGAATACCGATCGATCGGTATACATTCGACCCGAGGGTGTAACCGTTGTTTGGAGCAGTTGCGCACCGAGCATCGTTGGTAATCCTCGGGGATTTCCCTTCCGGGCGCGTCTAGTCGAAAAATTTCAAAACAAAATACATAATCGGGTACGGAACATTGATTCTGGTAACGACGTGTAGATTTCGAAAAGCTCTTACTATTGTAAATTGTCAAAAAACAACGGTTTGAATTGCGACGCGTTTAGTTATTTCGAATTTAAACTTTCTAGAACACGGGAACGATATCGATTGATTTTGAAACGTATTAATCGTAGAACGAATAACGCAAACCCATAGTCCGACACGTTTTATGAACCGGCTATAGTTTTTGTTTCCTGTACAGTCGGATCTTTATATTGTGAACGTTCTGGTGCCGGTACCAGATAGTTAAACGCGTGGAAATTATTAACCTTTAGTTCTGGTAGACGTCTCGCGTTCGAATATATAAAACACGCACACACGTAAGTTAGATTTAATCATTTTAGATCGGGTTTCATATATCGATATAATATAAATGCCCGCGACGGTCGTAGTGTTAAAACGGCCTTTTATTATTTGTTTATCGATCGACAGACAGGAAGAAATCCGATATATATATATATTGTTAGAAATAAATATAATTTATTATTGATAAACGTACCGAGCTTCGTTTGACAACACTCGTTTACAAAACAATCAATGATAAGGTAGGAAATCATCCGAGTGCGTTAGACTTCTCTACCAATGTCAAGCCATCATCCTCTTTGCTTGCTTATTATTCTAAAATATCTATACTATGGATAAAGTCTATTCCGTTGGTAACGACCTCTATGATCTTAACAACATATTCAATCAATACTAGATCGCTAACACGGCTAATCCTGACTGCTTCGGTCTCGATACAAGCATTATTTGCACCATTTCATGTGATCCACGAATTAATACATGTATACATAGCTAGATCTTGGCGAGACCACAGCCATTACTCTGGCTGAACCATTAACAGGACTGAAACTAACATTTTACACGAGCAAGAGAAAATAATATTTTGACGAAATCACAACCATCGCCCCAGTTCGACTATTAGCAGAACCGAAGCTAACTTAACGATTCAAAACAATATCTTGGTGAGACCTCGGTCATCACCTAACCATTAGTAGGACTGAGATATATATGTTACCTTTAATTCTTATTGGTTGTAACAAAGTAAACTCCATCTGTTTTTTCTGTAGTGCCATCGGCTTCAATAATGACGACGTGTCACACATAAGCGACTAATTTACCGGCCATAAACGCAGCTGCTCCTTGGCTGCCTTAGTTACTATATTTGAACCGGTTTTCTTTAATTTGAATCTATCTTCGCATAGCATACGAATGACCTAATAAGGACCCAAAAACTCAAACCCAAGTTTATTTTCGAGTATGTCAGAATCACAATGCATAACAATTAAGTCATCGACTGAAATTTTCATTGAATATCGTCTATTAGAATTAGCGTTTTCAACATTAAAGGCTTCCGAACCAAGTATAACAGCTACCTGACGTCGGTCTAATTGCCGGTTGCAAACGGGACCCAAACCCCGTGAAAGGTTCTTAAGAACGGCCTGTATTAAAGGAGTAGAACGCTTAATACCTAGCAATAATTGCATCGGCGACATCTTTGAATTATTGTGTTTAAGACTAGCTGGATTTTCGACAGCCCACTCGACCATCCTGACTAGGGTCCTCTGTTTCAATTCTAATCATGTTTATAATAGTTCTCGTATAGTGTTCTACTTCTCCATTCCCACAATGGACGTCAGGTGCAACATAGTGATATTCTATGTTCCAAACGCTAAAGACAAAGAAGTGGTTTTTAAAAGTATCCATAACGATCTTTCCCGAAGTACCAAAATACAAAATAAACTTTTGAAATTGTACTTTAGTCTCAGAAGCGATTATAGATTTGACAATTACAGAGTGGACAATACTTAGTGAAAACGTCCACAAACACCAAAATCTATTTAAAGTTGTGAGACACTGGAAGTATGTACAGCTTGTAATGTCTCAAAAGGAGTTGTACTCCATCTGTAACAAATAACCTTGTAGAGATCCAACGCGTGTCTTTTTAACTTGTACAGACCAGACAGTGACGAATGTAATTCTTTACAAAATGTCTTATCCGAGAAAACCAAAAGTATTCCAAGGTTTCGTAGTGTTAACGGAGCCGGGGTTAAAAAGCTTGTAGCATTGCACAAAAGCTGTCCCAAAGTGCGCTTCACCGGAAAGGATTCCGAAAAATCGTTTTTGAAATTCGCCCAAAGATGACCACCAATTTCCGAACCAGCGTTTCGCATTATTAAATAGAAATCCGCCTACAACCACGAGTGTTGGCAGATCAGACCACAAAAATTCTTCCTTCGCATAATCAACGTGCTCGAGCAATTTTTTTGCGTCGTCCGCTTGATGTCGAAATGGTGGCAACAACCATATTTGTTCAGACGTGGCTCGCAAAATTTAAACGAGCTCACTCAAGATATCCCGGCTTATCTGAACCTACGACAGAACTACGAATGTTACGAGTTTCTTCAGTCGTGTTATTCTCAGCCGTAATCAATTTACAAATTGGCGATTCCTAATAGATAATATAGACAATTACGAGCGTAATTAAACACTTTTCAAACCCCGTTGATTAACGCGACGAGATCGGTATATTTAACAAAGTTAATATTAGAAACGTACGTATTCTACGAATTGGATGATAAAGATTAAATTATCGAGTATACCTGCTAGTTAACATTATAAGACGCAAAAACGTAAACAACGACACAAAATTACGCGTCAATATTGTCAATACCAGTCTTGTGGGAATCCCAAAAGCATTCGACAAAAATACGAAATAATATAATTTATTCGTATACGTAATTCTTCGAGTTTTCAATTTAATTCACTTCCCAGTAATCCTTTTTATTTTGATACTGAAAATTGTACGGGACAACAACCTTCCTCACTGATTCGAACGCACTACACAGCGCGGTTAGGTTTATCCCATTTCTGACGTTAGAAATAAATATAATCTACGGTAATTCAATATTAATAAACGTTATCACACTGCACTTGGCCAACACCTTTTTACGAAACAAATACTAATTATAATAAGGCGGCGAATCATCGGAGCGCGGTAGACCTCCCGACCAACGTCAGGCCTCGCTGCTTGCTTACTACTCTAAAATATCCGTATTATCGACGAAGTCCAGCCGACCGGTAGCGGCCTCTATGATACTAATAACGTATAGAACCGATATTAGATCGCCGACAATTTACGCGCATAAACGGGCCAAGGCAGAAGGGACGCTATCGGGACCGAACGGAAAACGCCGAAGGCCTCCACGACAGGAATGTATTATTAAGGTGGGACGGACGAGGTCTGTCGTTGGCAACGTATACATAAGCGTATTATCGTCTACGGGAGGTGGATATTCATTTAACTGCTTTCGTTCTGTATGTGTGTGTGTTTAACCTAATGGACTACACACGAACACCGTACGACGTAATAACAACACATCGCCCGAAGTGGCCGAACCGTTAAGTTGATTATTACCGAGCTCGGACGGACAGATTTAATTGGTATACCGTGTCCGGCGGCGGTAGCAAAGGCGACCGTGCGTGCAAGAAGCCTTTATCGGATTAATATAATACTCGTCGCCCACTCCCTTTTCACCACCTCGACACCTAACACACACACACACACACACACATACACGACCGCGCGGTATTAATAATAATTATTTCCCTACACTCCGGCGGCGGCGGCGGCGGCGACCTACATATGTATTATGGCGCATTCTTCTGGCGGTGGTAAAGTGCACGCGGTGACGCGAACAAACTGTCCCACGAAAACGTCCGTCCCGTCCGAGTGGAAAACTCGCGTCAAAGACCGCCGGCCGCCGACTAATTCCAAACTCATCAAACTGGCACGCGCCGGGTATATGATTTAACGTTAATATATATATCATAACCGTCAGTGTACCGTGGTACACATACGTGTCTCCTCTACCGCCGGCGAAGATTAGTCACGCGCGAAACGATTGCCAGTATCCCACAAAATTATAATATATTATATACGTTACGTATATAATATTACGCACTGTCGCGCGAAACAATATATTATATACTCGGAAACTCGGTTCGTGTTTTCGCGTGCAAACGCACAATTTTGTTATTGCCGTATACGAAAAACGACGAAACGCTGTACTATGTTAACGCGCCCGAGTAATCAATCGTTTCCAAAACTAATCGACCCGAATATAATATCAATTTGGCGCGACAATATTGTTCCCGTTGGTTTATCGTGTCATAAACATACCTGTAAAAATGTTCGCGATAATACGACAACTATAGAACACGGAATATCCCGTATTCCTTTCTATATAATCGAATTACGTAGATACCTACAATACGCGCGCTGGTGGAGCGAATATTTTACATTGCTCTTACGACCAATTCGTGTTCGCCTAAACTCCTTTCGTGTTTGGACTTTTATACGAAATTGTCAAAGCGAAAGAAGAACGAGGAATTAAACGAATTTTCTTTTCGTGAGACAACTTGTCTCATTGTCGACGAAACGTTTCGATATTTCTAAAATCGTTCCCGCAGAAAAGTTGACTCCAAACGGCTAACAATTTCGAATTAGTGTTATGAATATAAACGTAAAAACAAAACGTAATCAAATTTTGTACAGATTTATACAGGAAATGCGTAGCGACACTAGTCTGTCTGCACATTTACGTTTATACCTTTTTTACGTTATTTTTACGAACGCAATATTTGCTACAGAGACCGATTGTTTCGATCCCTACGTGAAATTATCACAATGCGACTATTATAGTTATAATCGTTTGTATTTGATATCGTACTAATCAACGAAAATTGTAACGTCCAAGAAAATTCGATATTTGTTATTTCATCGGGTCGCGTGATTATGTGATCACGTGGATTGTCCAACGACGCAATTTGTAGGAAATTCCGAAAATAATTATAAATTTTATCGGTTTCGTCGAAGTATCATAAACAAGTTGAAACCGAAATGGACGTCAATTATGTCGGTGAAACAGCATTGTCACGAGCCATAATTATTCGTTGGAATTATTAACGTTTGTCTCGCCTAATAAGTCGGAAAGGTCGCTTACTCGTATTGGCTTCCGGCTGTATTAAAATTTACCTTCGTAATTCACGAAATAACGACGGAAACGCGGTGGAATTATTTATAGCCATAGAGACTTCTTAACACGTATCGAAAATAAATTCAAGTTCCGCACAAATATGTAAGCCGAAATAAAATTTTAATTACTCGTTTTCTTTTTTTAAATTAAGCACGTTACGTTTTTATAAACGTATACAATTAGTTACGTTTACGATTATTATTAAATTTGTATAAGGGATTTTTTAGTCGCGATTATTTTTAATGTTTAACGGTATATTATTTACGTGAGTGTAATATTTGAATATTTATTCGATGGCTTTAAATAGGGTCGAAAATAATATTACGGTAAAATATTTACGATTATAGCGAATACGATAAAACGTACTCGAATACTTTTCACGAAAGCCAAAAAATAAGATTTTCCGATGATATTTTTCTTTACACCCAGAACAGTATATTTTTCAATCGGTAAAAGTTTTCTGAAGAATTTCGGCCCGAAGTGCTTTCTATTTGGATCGTTACATACTTTGTTCCATAAATGTATAATGCATAAATGTCCTATGAAGATCTGACAAATGTAATAAGTTTTATTCTACTCGATATTTTCCAATTTTATTTGTTTCGTTATAATGACTTATTCCGTTATGATAATTGTATTTTCGATATAACCGCGAGTGAAAATTTTTATTTTCTACGTTTTCAAACGCTATTTCGTGAACTTGATTAAAAAAACTTCTTGTGTTGGAAATTTGTGACGACACTAAATTATTATATTCGTTTTTATTCGTTATATTTTTTTTAAATACGTAAAATATCAAATTTAGTCATAAGTTGTATTGTTTTATTGTGCCGCTTGTATCTTTATTTGGACGGCCACCGGAATGTGTCTAATTAATCGCCAGCGTTAATCGTTTCTTAGTTCCCGAATGGCTGCTACTGAATAACTTAAAAATTGTTCGACAATTATTTGAATTCAAAAAAGAAAAACCATGAAAAATTGGTTTTCAATTAACGAAATTGGGTAATTTAACGATTTTTCTCGGCATTTTATTCGTAAAACCTTAAATATCGATTTCCGTATAATTATAATCAAATAAAAATTATAACCCAACGGTGTAACAATAATTAAAAGACGATAAAACGTTGAAATATTGAATGGAACGAAATTTATTGCGTTCGTCGGTTAGGTTAAGTTAGGGTCATATATACTCTGTACGTTTATATAATATTATATAAATAAGAACTCGTAGCGGTAAACCGATTTGGCGGGTAAGTGGTGGGCAAGAGACGAGTAAAGTTTTCGATAGGTTTTTCTAATTTTTCTGAAATATACGGGAGGGAGAGTCGATATTTTTGCCATAGAATTCAGTTTATTCGATAGGGCCGGCAAACAAAAAAAAAGAAACTATACGACAAGACTACAAGACACTACGTCAACGTGGTATCGTAACGTACTCGTGTATGCCGGCGGTAAAAGCGTTTGTAGATAAAAGTATATCATTTTGAACACGCCGTTATACGAAATATAATAATCGCGATCATTACGAACGGGATCTATACTGAGAGCCCACTCCGCACGTGGATCGTGATTGATTATAGTACGTCGATCAGATAAGAATAGCCGTTAAGGGCCAATCGGCGTATAATAATATTAACTATATCGGGAAATTAATATTTTCCTCTCGCGATAACGCGTAGTCTTTTCCGCGAACAATTTCGTCGGTAGAGCACTCGACGAGATTGACAGAGCGTCGCCGGAGATAGAAGGTATTGGATTTAGGTCAGATAATTCAACGGCTAATGGTCCCCCGAGCAATTACTTGGCCGAACAAACGGGCTCACCACAAGTCTTTGGACCGTGACGACGAAACGACCTATAGTGCGTGCGCGTGTGTATGTGTGGAGGAACAAAAAA
>JAIPRN010002506.1:0-29759 GCA_025469175.1 Geopemphigus sp. TES_GeoC_2020 | reverse complement strand
CGCGGACATTTTGGATATCGCACGCCGCGCGTTGCGTGCATGCAGTCAGTAGGAAATATAGGAAATATATATGCCAAGGCGTCAGCATATATATATACCACGCTATCTGTTTTGACTCAGCGTGGTCTATCTATACATTGTGTATGTATATTTAAGATATTCCTACATTATCCGTACGTGACACTATAATCAATACAAAGTAATTATTAGTATTTTATTCATTTAACCATCAGAGAAAAACATATAGCGTAATGAGAAAATAAGAAAATAATTATAATTGTTCAGAATCGATTCGGATACTATTTTACGACAACATAACTTCAAAAAAATGAAAAAACGCGATATCTCGCAGGGAAACCAAGATAGGCCAAAAATAACAATTTTCAGGGGCTTTCTAAAGGGGAACGAAATCATCAAGACGAACAAATAGAAAAGTCTTGGTTGACGTTACAACATAACCTCGATATAATTTATTTTTACGCGATATTTTTATAAAATTAATGTTAAAAATTGTAAAAAAATTATAGCATAATTAGGAAATTATTATAAACATTTAGAATCTATTCACAAATCAATATACGAAATCAAAATATGTAATACACAATTTTTTGTATGATTAACACGATGTTTAAAAAAACAATAAATTAATATATATCACGAATAAATTTACGAATATAGTTATTTATTGCGTCAATAATCAAATTTAAAGAGAGGGATGGTTGGAGAGAATGAAAGCCGGGCACGTTAATGATTAATTATGCCAACCCTGCATACGAAAGGGACTTCGTCCCTTAACACGTTCATGTTTTTTTCAATTTCGACGGTCCGTTTTATTATAATAATTAATTCAACTATCGTTTCCGAAACCCGTATATCGAGAAACGCCGGCGAGGTTTTTGTTAATATTAATTATATTTTTGTTTGTTTTTGGTATTGATCGTTTCATTTTAGAATGTCTGGGTGAGTTTATCTAAGACAACTTTTATTTTGAGCAAATATTCCACTGTTTATAACGAATTATGCTACGAACTTGTACATCTATAAAATCTATATAGAAAACAAACTCGAGTATAACGACCGGGAAATGTTAAACATTATAAAATTCAGCTATATAGTTATTTAGACGTCGTAAGAACGATTTCAATGTATCGTTTACGATTCGTTTTGCTACAAGCGTGATCCTATTAAGTCGTAAACAGCTTAAGAATAGAACTATACTACTCTTATGGTCGTGACAATTTCATAATCGCTTTATTGTTAAACGATTGTTAAGATCAAATCACGACTTACGGGAACATTAAACGTAAGTATCTCGCCAATGTTTATACTTGTAAGGTGTAAAATGTTAAATTCAATTATAATTCCGTTCGTGTTGTTCGATAGTTATCAACTATAAAATACAACGTATCATTTATAAACTACAAAATACGCAAAAAAAGGGGTTTTCACTTTGAACGAACCTTGACGATATAATTATTCGTTGATAAAATATTATGTAACGTTATTATTTGACGATTTTATATTGTGCGCGTAGAAAATGCCAATGCCACAGAAGTTTTCAAATCGTTTTATTATTTCCGTGAGTATAATAATTAAATTCTTCGTAAATCGGTGGTGAATTAAAGGGGGTAGATAATGGATATCGAGTGTGTGTTTGTAATGAAATTGTAACAAAACGCTATTTTGACAAATAGTTCTCGCTGTATTTACAAATACCGAACTACCGATACGCGTTGTGAATATATATATATATATATATATATATATATATATATAGGTTGAATGGTTAATAAACAAGTCGTATTCTTTCGGATACAGAGAGTGTCCGCACATAATGTTTTACGTACGAAAAATGATAAACGCCAAATTATCAATAAACGAGCAAGAGGGTTCATTCATATATTAAGAGCAAATATCGTCTTTCGTCGTGTATTTTTTAGGTATATCTCGAATACTGTCGGTATACCGACTTATGTTAAATTGAAAGAGCGTAGAAAAATAATATCGCCTTATATGGGGGACACGTATGCTTATATAAATTAAACGTTTCAAAAACGCGTTCGTTTTTTCTAGAAAACAATTATACTCTAAATAACCAAAATAAAGGTAATACGTAAATAAATTCAGAATTCTCATTATTCTACTCGCTGTACGATTATCATAATTAAAATAAAACTTATTTCTTATAGTCGAGAGATGTTTTACCATTTTCGTGGGTTTTATGTTGTTGATAAAATGTCAAATACAACGGCCGGCTCGATAAATATAAATAACAATCTTATGCTACGAAATGTTTTAGGTATTCTACATGGATACTTTCAATATCTCTACAATGCGGCCACTCGGGGTACGTAAAGATATCGTTAATATGGAAAAAATAAACGTTTCCGTATAAATTGTAATTTTGTTTACGAGCCAACATAGGGTGGATTTTAAACGAAATCGTTGAATTTTTAGATTTCGATAATAGATTACTTCAAAATCCATCGGACTGGTGTTCGGATTACATAAGAAGTTTGTTTTAATTATGAATACTTACGTTACATTATTTAAGTTACGGCCAATTAACGTTTATTAAGAAATATCCTCGTTCCATGGTTGAACTATAAGCGAGTGTACACATAGATCGAAATATATGAAATAAAAAAAAAATTCCACATTGTAAACGAAATGTAATTAATTCGTGTAACTAACGTTTATTATCCTAGGCACCGAGAACAATTCAAACGATTACATCCTACATATGAATTGTAAAAGTAATTATACAGATACAAAATAATCATAAATTTCACGTCTAAACAAATTTAATATAGCTAACTATAATTTTACTAATTATAATTTTAAATCTGAACATATTATAAATAACAATCCGTTTTAATTCTACAATATGCATAAATGACTGCCATTTGTTAATCTTACGGGCATTAAATATTCATTATAAATTGTTTTAATTTAAAATATTTTTTAGAGACTTTAACCCGTATGGGTTTCGATTGTAAGTTATTGTTCGTGACATTATTTGACGTTGATTGAGGAACATCGGTTTACGTATAGTGTATAACGTTAATTGAAACTACATACAGTCGTTTAGGAAATACTGTATAAATGTGAATATTTACATAGTGATTTTTTAGGTGATAAATGTGGAATGACAGCTTTGCACTATGCTTACGAAAATATTTGTAAGATAATAACTATTTAAATGTACCGATAGTTAAATTAAACTAATATAAATATGGGAAATCAATTTTGCTAATTCAATAATTATTGTCGACTCTTAAAGATGTAACGAAAAGTAATGATAATTTGTCATAAAAAACGTAATCAAATTTAAGTCTTAACTAAATCATAAATATCACTAATTATGACCGTGGTGATATATTTTTTTTTGCCTTTGGTCCCAATTTAATGTATGTATTTATTACGATTACGGTATCGTAAATATAAAATGTACTCAATAACATTTCGACTGTTATTTAACGAAATTCTAATTTCCTTATTGTATAATAAACGGAGTATTAAACCTACGTTGAAATAAACTAATATATAATTATTTCCATTTTTTACTTTTCAAAAATTAAAAGTGAAAACGAGAAATATGCGAGGTATGCGATTTTTTACACATATAGTCAGAAAAGTTTACCTATTACCTTTACTATAAGAAATAATTATACGATTAAAGATTTTAAATCTTTGAGATAGCAAGGGATAATTATCCTATAATTATAAGTATTGTGTATGTCTGCAACTATAGGAAGAGTGAATAATTGTTTTTTAATATATTATTATAGATGTAAGACGACAATATTATGAGTACTTGATTGAAACATTTCAATCACACATTAGTATGCATCATACGTATATGATTAATAAATAAAATAAAAACAATTTTTATTTTTATTAAAGTTAAAATAACTATATAATAACATTTGGCAAAATTTTATATTTATAAATATATATTAATTTGTAAAAATCACTTAAAAACACTATTACAATATTTCCTCTTATTCAATTTCGTATTTATTCTGTCCAATTTGGATCTAATTAGCTAAATCATTATTCGTTAAAAATTATCCTTGACCGATGCATAATGAATTTTTCATTTTTTTAGGTAGGACCAATGCATTAGGGCCCCTTGATTACTGCAATAATTATTTTATTGATAGCCCTGTAACAATTAACGAAGAATATGGAGAAGGTAATTATTCAAAATACATTTACGACGCGTGTGTATGTATTTATCGGCTCATAATTGAGACTAGTTTAAAATACTACTTATTTTGGGTTTCGCTACTGGCATACGCTGGCACCACTAGCACCTATTATACGAAGTTTGAAATTCTTACAGTCGACTAAATATGAGGATATTTAACACGAAATAATTAAAATGGTTCGCAAATATATCGAAATAATTAAATAGAAAAACGAAGGAATAAAAATGAAATTGTACAACGGTACTATTTCCGTCATAAAAACACTTGTTGTGCACCATCCGTTGAGACGGTTGGGCATTTGAAAAACCGCCGTCGGTTGTAATTCCGGTAGTCGGTTAAAATTTTTGGTAGTGGGTTCGTTCAGGAGTAAACGAGCCGTTTGAGGTTGGATAAAATTAACGAATCGAGTAGATTATTGAAATGTAATTATATTATGTCTTACAGTAATTATTTGTTAGCGCATCGAGGACTCGACTGACGACGCACACTTTGGACAACTGTCTCACTGTGTCATTGTCAATTGCTTAAATATGGTCAATTCGGCTGACGTCGCACACTGACCGTTGGACGGTGCGACGGCAAGCAGGAATTTGTCTAAATAGCAATTTAGTACTATTTGCAATTGTTTATGACCTATTTAATACTATTTTGCAAGTGTTCATAACACACTATATATTTCGAAACATTATTATTCTTACCATAATTAAAAATTGAAACACTCTATTAATATTGTCTATTATTAACTTTATATTTACCATATATACTTTTGGACTAATACCTATTTTTTTAATGAAAACAATGACGAATAAAAAATGACAATTTAATTATTATTCGAAGCTGATTACTATTATTCAAATTAACGTTTACTATATTATGTACAGTAAATATAAACTCATCGAATCCTCTTTTGTTCAGATTGTGACAATTTGTAAAGTTCTTTGTATTTTATTTTTCTAGGCCCTTCCGGTACAGCCGGTGAAGACCAGCAAACGCAACCATTTAACTGGTCGGATAATATTGGCCAAATTAATCCCGCTACCACAAACTACAGAAACTCCGACTTAAACGAAACAGGTATTAATCGATAATGTAGAAAAAAGATGTTTTGTTTACATTGTCAGGTCACAAAAACGAACTTCGTTATTTCTCAGTGACACTTAATGCCTTTATAAAAGACGTGATTCTCTCTCTCTTTATACATATATATATATATATATATATATATACGAGGGACATTTTATTTCAACCTCCGGTCACACTGTATAAGCGCTAAATTGGTAATAAACAAGTGATATGTGTAATAGGCGATTAAACACCTTTCGCGCTACAACCTCTATCACTGCCAAATTCAAAACGTAAGGTTAGGAGGGCAATGTTTCCAAACTAATGAGGAGCTTCAAGACAACGTCAAGACTTATTTAAATTCATTGGCGGCAACATTTTATGAAGAAGGTATTGGAAAGCTTGTCCACAGGTATGACAAATGTCTCAATCGTCAAGGTGATTATGTCGAAAAATAACAATACGTGTACGAAACTTTTAGTAATAAAATAATTTTTTTATATTCACTTAATTTTTATTTATGGCCAATTGGAGGTTGAAAAAAAACAGCCCTCGTATATATATATATATAATACGTCTTTTAATCTTAAACACTTCACAGTCATCCAAGAACTTAATTTCTAGATTCAACGTAATTCGAAAGTCTTCCTTCTGCAATATGTTGGAATTTTTATTCACTTTGTAGGCATTAGAACGATACGTGACACTTAAAATATATTCAACTTTAATAAATTGTTTAAGTTTGTTACTTCGCTTTCTCTAAATTAGTTTTGGATTATATACTTTAAATCGTTTAAAACCTTTATCGCCATGTAAAATGAATAATTGTACCTTTTTTAGCTTCAACTAGTTCATCTGACTCGCCACCGTCGTCACCTACGTTTTACTATAGCCCAGTAGATTAATCAACGTTACGACGATGACTATATTCAACTTTCGGGTCGTCAATTGAATCCGCAATCGTATTAATTACGTTATTCTGAAACGGATTCGTCGGATTTAAAATAGCCGTTGACCAACAAAAAGAACGTTTAAATAACTTTAATAATAGTAATAATAATAATAAATTTAATCATTTCACGTAATAATGTCGTCAAATTGGATCCAATAAAAATATTCCACGGACATTGTTTTTATTTCTTTACAGTAGAAACATTATTGATATTTTGGATGACATTTAGCCAATCGTCGACGTTTAAAGATTCGTTTCGGATTGGTTCACGAATAAAGATATATTATATGATAATTTACAATCGTTTCTCGTATGATTTCGTAGTTATAAGAAAATAAAATGGCGAGAAAAATTCGTTTAAAAATATGACGAACAATGAAGAGAACGTAACGTACCTATGATTCTCTGGGCGTGCGAAAAAAATGTATTTTACCGAAATACGTTCGCGTAGCCATAGAAATAGTGTTATATCGTCGGATTATTTAGCACGATATAGGCGTAGTTACATTGTTACGGAAGTCCTCTCCAATACTCCCTTAGTATTTGCCCTTCGTGTACAATATATGTGAATTGTACGGTGCAACAATGGCTGCCTGTCACGGGCATTGTTCTCATTACACGCGTACACCGATATTGATAAATTGTTGTCGTCGGGCTTCGATCAGGGAGACCTGTGTCGATCGGAGGACGGCGTATGAGATCGTCTACGCATTCTAGACTCGGCGATTTCCTGAGGATAATCTCCCCCCCCCCATCCAACAAAGTATTTAGAATTTCGGGTACGAATGACGCGCGAACCGAAAAACGTCGAAATAAATGGCTAGTCTCACATACGACATAAATTAACGGTTTAACACGAGACGTTGTAAAGTCTGTCGTCGGTAAAATTCGTCATTTGTCACAAATCGAGTAACATTGTAACTAGTAACCTCGTATTTCCCATTTACCGGAAATTTGCGTTTTAACGTTTAAACCGATTTTTTTATTGTACATTTAATTACATTGACCAGATGCGCGACGGCTGCGCAAATGGCTACGAACAATTATTGGTAGTTCGGTTGAATCGCGAATTAAATTTGAACGTAAATTTTTTATTCGTAATTAAAATCGACGACGAACATAAAATGACGATTGAACCGAACGTGGAAATTTATACCGTAATTTTAACGCGTTACGCGCTTACGTGGTCTATGCGGGGGGCATTTTAACAAATAAACACGAGGCGTGAAACGATCAGTTTATGACAGTGTATGGCACACGATTGACAAACGACGTATTTAATTATAACTAAACGACGTGAGACGCGGCACGCTATCGCGATTAATTATTATTATCGAACGGGTCTACGGAACAAAAACGTGTCTTCAAATGTAAGTGACGCGATTATTCTCGAGCCCGTTCGGCTTAGCCCTTCTACCCTCGGGTCACTTTTGCGACCCAATGTTTTAATCGTCGGTAATCAATAAGAATCGTTGGATACATTCCGTACAGACGGCTGGGTGTACGACCCGTATATTTCGTGTACAATTTACCGTAAAGACGCGACAATTTGTGGACGTTATTTTCAATGGTGTTTATAATACGGTTACGTAAAACGTAAAACGAGTATGAAATGGTTAACGACAGTATTTTCGTACGCGATTCGCGCCGTTAAATCGTTTGTTACGTTTTCATGCGAAAATTTCACGAGATTCGGACGCACGTGTTTCTGTCGACAAGTTGTGTGTTTATACAGTTCACGGCAAATATTATCTAAGCAAATGGCGGCGCACGTACACTGTTTATTCGACGCCGCAAATTCGCGTCATTCGGACGACGATCGTAATTAGAATAACCCCTACAGTTCGATTATTAAAAAAAATCAATCGACGACCATGGAGGTTAACGCTGTAAATCTCGTAATAATCGTCTCGATCGTCGTCGCTGGGAATTCAAACGCCAACAGTAAGTACGGTGTTATAGTATATATATATAAATATAATAAGTATTTCGTCACGCGTCGTCCGCCGGGTTCGCCTTTTGGCGAAACGTAAATTTCGAAGGGAACGTGTATCGTGACGAGTAGTGGACGTCCTGTAAATAGGACAGAGGAGACTGCGCATCGACAACGCTCGGACGATCGTCAGCTAGTGAACGGACACGTGGGTCTGTGGAAATATTCGTTCGGTCGAGTTCACGACGAGTTCGTAGGAAATACGACACGGAAGAGAACGTGGTTACATTCGATCGCGACGTATATAACGTAATCGACTGTTTACCGATATTCGGAGCGGCGACATATATATATATATATATATATATATATATATATACCACCCGAAATACGAATAATACATAACTTTTAACGCGGGGACGGCGAAGGATTCTAATCGATTGGTTTTTTTGTTTGTTTGTTCAATTTTAGTTTGCATAGGTAAGATCGTCGAACGTTTTTTATTAATACGATTACTATTACCGTGGACTGCTTTCCGCACGTTTCAAACGATCGCGAAACACGAACAGCATTTGGACGAGTCCGCGGTGTTAATTACCACTCCGACCGGATACCGGTTAACGATTAGTCACGGGATCGAACCCGGTAACGATACGTTCGGGGCGTTTGAATATCCAAATAAAACCGACGCCGGGTATACGGTATTCGCTCGGAATCGTAACCATAGTCACATTATCTAAATACACGCAGCAAACGCGCGCGCGAAATAATTGTTAGTCGCGTACTAATGATTGTTTATGTTTGACAAGACGAAATCGTGAACATGGGAGGCATAAAGAGTAAGTATGTTCTATCATACAGTTCGATCGTAGCGCGTAGAAGACGGTTTTGTTTTTTAAAATTCGAATCGCGATTAGTTCACGCGTTCGATTGACCGAGCGACGCGAGTTACGGATTCGTTCGTTAATAATTATAATCGTCTCGTCCAAATAACCAACATTAACTATTGCGTTGTGTTGCCCGTGTAGAAAACGCCAGTGCCACGGAGGCGTTTGAAAAAGTATACTATTATCGTGAGTCACTTGAAAGTTCGTACGTTTCGTTTTGTCGACCATTTTAGAGGCGGCCAATTCGATAGTCGCGTTTTTGATCGCTGTACCGTGTCGGTCATCGGGTAACAATCGAATAACGGGGTTAGTTACGACCGTGGTAACGATTGGTAACACGGTCGGTTACCGGAAAATCGAGCGCGTGTATCGTCTCCGCTGGGACCTATTCAACGGACCAAAGGGCAAAAACGAACCACGGATCGGGTTGACCAATGTAGGTCACCTTCGCTGGGGTCGGCGACCGGATTATGTATATCATTACGCGAAACGAGTCATCGGCGAGTAGGTTTGGATGGGCGGTAGCAAACGGTGAACGTCGCGACTGTCCGACGTACGTTTGACCTCTGCCGCCGTTTCGAAAACGACGCCGACATGGTATCGCGTCACGACCGGGTGAAGTGGTAACGCACGAAACGATCAACGGAATAAACCGACCGGCTGTTGGGTGAAATTAGGACGTCCGTTTGTCGATCGCGTGTACTTTGGCGCCGGACGTCTAAATCAGCGTCGCGCCGTAGGGCGGGAATTAGTACGGCGCTTTAAAGGACGCAAAACGCAGCCACTCGTTTAAAACGAAAACGCCGTACAAGTTTTGTCAATAACGTTTCCTTCGTTTTGTTTTCCAAGTAAACAAGCGCAAAACGCAGGGAAATAAAAAAGGTAATTTTCATTTCGTCGCGACAATAAACCCGTTGTACGTCGACCGTTACACCTTCGAACGTATGAAATGGTCCGTCGGACGTTTTTCGCATTTATCGATAAAGCTATTTGAAATACCACCGTGTGACACGTGTTCAACGAATGTATAACGAAGTCTTTTAAAATATTTTTTAGTTATTTTACGTACATATATGAAAGATCTTTTTCATCAAGCTACTTGGAGTACGTACTATTTATTTCGTCGACAGATTTTCCAAATATATATATATTTTTAGAATATGTATAGACGAAAAAACCGACGGCGTTTTAACGAAATCGTCGAATTTTTAGATTTCGACCACAAATTACTACAAAACCCGACGATGTGGTGCATGAACAACATAAAAGGTAATTGTCAATACTCGCGTATTTACGTTGCATTTGATACGGCTATTTGGTGTGTACGATTATCGTTATACGATCATTAGTTACGGCTCAATCGTAATAGTTTATACAATACGCTGGTGAAGGTTTATCGTTACACGATCGTTGTAAAAATAGAAAACAATCAGCGTACCTAAAGAAATTCGGGAAATTATCGTAACGTCCGTTTCGTACGAAATTCTGTTCTATCGTTCGCGAAAATTGCTTAAAAATACCGAAAAAAATTCTAAAGATAAATATTGGCGGGCATATTTTCCCTCGCCTCTTTTCCGCCTATTCGGGGTCGGTCCCATCTTGGTCCACAATCATCACTTGACTCGATCTCTCGCCGCATCATTCACGCACACACACCAACGGTCCTCATATATCGCACTCGCACAACGCGATTACGTTTAATTCGATAATCGTTGTCGTTTCGTCGATCGTAAGTTATTACCAAAATTGTTAACGATATTTATGATCTTCGATTATATTATAGCTTTCAAAAACCCAGAGGATAAGCGAATGTTTTGCGCAAGTAAATATACGGATAGAATAATGCGTCACGATGAAAAATAAAAAAATTGATATGCATATACGCGAAAATTAAAGTGGACGAGTATTTAAATATAAAACAAAAAAATGACGTAGTTACGTTGAATTTGTCTTAGCGGTTGTTTCGACTAAAATTCGTCGTCCGAATTGAAAAATATAACGAATAAATAAATGATGGTAATCGTTTGACGTACGGTATTGTTTTGTTTTAGAACATTTAGGTATCGAAGGGTTTCAAAGTGAGTATACCATTCTCGTGTTGTACGTTAACGTACTTCATCAAAACGGTAATAGCGAATACAATAATACGTGACGTGTATCGGAAACATGATACTTGTTTATCGTCCATTGGTAACACAGTCGTAAATCGCAGTTTTGATTTTTGTTTTTTTTCAGTGGAACATAACGGCTTATTATCTCTAGAGCACGCGTACAATGAGTTAGGTAAGTAAATTACGTCATTGTCAACTCCATTACGTTTCGACGGAATACAACTGTACAACTGTTACAATTGTAACTAAAACGACCGAACGGTCGTAAACGCACCGACCGTATAACACATACCGTAACCAAAGGTTAAAACGGTCGTTCGCGTAAAAATTGACATTACGGTGACGATGGTTTTCGAAAAGTTTCCGTAAAATTCGGTGTTTTTCGAACGCAACTAGTCGTTCCACACGACCAATTTAGTCTCTCGACGCTATTCGATAAGCCCGTTGGAATATACGCGCACGTACGTCGACATTTATATTAACGTTCGTTTTGTTTTCGTAATTTCTCGTTTCAAAAGTCATTACAAAAATGACCATGAACAGTAAGTACACACATTTTTGTTTTTTCGAATTACAATCGCGTAATGATTAATTCGGAGAGCCGTACGTTAGACGACATTTCCCCGACGTGCAAATTTAAACTTTCGATCGAAATTGCGAGTCAAAACGTTGTTTTTCAAATTCGTAAGTGCCTTATATACGAACCGAATATGGTAAAACTTCGTTATAACGTAGGGTTCAGAGAGAGAGAATGAGAAGGAGGAAGAGAAGAACCGGGAAATCGTAAAAACTAAGAAATCGAATTTATTTTGACGTTTAATCGGAAGCGTGAATATCTACGCGGCCGGGTTACCAGGTAATTCGTAGAAAGGCTTGGGAGGAGCGACGACGAGTGCGCGAATGTCTCCCCGGTAGAGTGAACTAATTCCGAACGAAACAACGCGAGTCGAGTACAATTTTTACCTAGAAAAACCGAAGAAAACAAAAAGAATCGTCGAGACCAAAAGAAAAACGCGTTATAGCCGGGAAATCTTTGTAAGCGGTAGCGTTACGACGAAGTTTCATCGTACACAAATTCGACAAAAACCGTCAACGAATCACCGATTTCGGTTCGCCGCGGTCGTAGATCATTTTTAATCTCGCCGACGGTATCGGTACGAGCCGTTTGCCGTACACTGGAATAGGTGGACAGTTCGTTCCTAGCGGATGTATCCAGCGCGTAGACGATTACCAGAGAATCGTAAGTATAACGCGCGTACTGCTCAATCATCGTTTACACATTTGTCTAGAAATGGGAAGAGAATATTACGAGTACTTGTTCAATAAGTTCAAATCATATATCAGTACGTATCCACGGTAATTGCTAATAACGAATCGGCCAACGTTTATATATTTATATTATATAAATGAAGGAGGGAGGGGGACACATAGACACACGCACGACCACGATTGGTTCATCGCGCTACGGTAAAGGGACGCCGCGCCATAAGGGGACGGATAAGAAACAACGTCGTCGCGTACCGTTCGGGAATTCGTGAATAATTAACGTTCGACCGTTAGCCGCTCGATACGGCGGTAAAAAAGATCGCCCTAACCCGTTCGTTTTAAATCGTCCGCGATGTAATGACGAGCGATCGTTGTTCACCGTTGCCGTCCTAATACGTGTTGCGGCCGTTCTTTCGACGACGGCGGCGGCGCGTAGTACACGCGAACAAACAAACGTACTCGTTGCGCTGCCCCTCCTCCACCCCGCGATTTGAATCAATCGTTCGCAATCACTGAACGCCGATCGTTTACCCAACGACGCTGTTGTTTTAACGCGCGCCATTTCCATTATTCCCTCCCCCCTTCCACCGGACGAATAATCGTTATTTAGTCGCCGGCTATTTTCGAACCGTGCACAATACACGAGCGGTCTCCGCGTTGTTTTTTCGTTACGGCGATAATTGCACAACAATAACACCACCGGCCCGCTATGAAACTTACGATGGCACCCGGAGCACCGCGTAACGCTCGTCAATTTTCTACTTTTAGGTTCGACCCTCGCACTAGGCCCGACGGACTACTGCTACATGAATCGGCAACTCAACGCACCGCTACCCTATAAGCGAATCAAATCGGGTAATAAAATGATAAATATTACGATCGTCCGCGTTCTTACGGTAGCAGGTCTCGTATTCTCCATTTCGACGAACGGAAGTCGGTGGTTATTTTACGACCTCCCGGGGAACGATTGTCGTATTTCGCATTCCGGTTGCGCGCCAATTGCAACGAAACGTCGACTTTCGGTCGACCAACACGCGTCTGATATCGTACGGTATCGTTCCAATAGACGCGGCGTGAATTATTTAAACACGACGGTTATTCGCAATAACGGATAAATATCGCAGTCCCAGTACGTACGTTTCAATTTTCTCGATACGTCGGGAAATTACGGTATAGGATTTTCACCGATTCCGACTATTTATTTAACACGTCGATCGCGAGAAGAATACGCCTGAGTCAAAAAAGAAAAACGAAATCGTTCGAATCTCGGCGATAATGGAATTAATCGACGCCCCCGGTAATTCTTCTATATAGACATTTAAACGAACGTCGGAACAGGTTGCGGCCGTTGTCTGAAACCATCAGCGTAAAATATAACGCGCACTAAAAACGAATGGGACAAGTAAACGTTTTCGGGTCGAAAGTTCGTTTTCAAACCCTCCCGATCAACGAAGTAACGACGTCGCGAATACGAACTTCTAACCGGTTAACGACTTCCCGGCAAACACGTAAAACCGGCGGTATCGCCGTCGAAATATGTTTACCCTAATGAACAACACGATGGTCGGCCGTTATTGCGTGTAAATAAAGTAGAAACGATTTCCGCGTCGGACAATCATAATGGCCGGTACGGAAATTAGCCGTCGTCGTATTGCGCAATTTACCGCGTGCCAGTTTAGAACTAATTCGATTGCCGTACGTTTACAGGTGAACTGAATATTAACCTGCCAAAATTCGATCCGAACCAATCAAGTAACGTCGAATCATACGGCCCTAAAAGGCTTCTTGTTTTCAGCTAATTATTCTAAAATTACGATCGACGTTCTCGTTTAACTACGTCGGTCGAGTTATTCCGTCACGTTTTACACTATGTATATAATTTTTTCTTTATTTCTCTCGTCTTTTCTCCAGCTATTCGGGGTCAGTCTCGAATCCTTGTCATAGACCTCCACCCGACCCGATCTCTGTACGCATTATGTCCACGCGCACACAGTTCTCTCGTTATCACCCACTCGATCACGTTTAACCACTTCGTTTTCGGCCTTCTTGACGTTCATTTTCACCTAACTGTTCCTCCTTACCGCTTCCGAATCTTCACTCCTCGTAACACGACCGAACCATATCCAAGTCATATACGTCTTATATCGAAATTATCTTACAATTTCCGATAAAAATTATTTTTCTTCGTTTGTTTTCAGGATGTCTAAGTAAGATCGTCGATAATATATACATATATATATATTTAAATATCGCCGTATATTACCCGCGTAAAAAACGAATTGGGATATATACCGTTAGCGTACCATATGATTGTGTTTCGAAGTTTTGCGTTCGACAACGGTCACTTCCTTTCTACCCTATGGTGAATAAAATGTGCGGCAATAATTGGCGAACGAATCGCGCGAATTTCATTTTCGTTCGTGGCACCGTGCAACTCGTTCATTCGCGTCGCACCCCGAACGTCCGCCGCCGACTCCTGTTATAAAATGCGCCCTCATAAACGCGAAGGGTTCGCCATACACTGGGGACAACTTGTCGGGAAATCTTTTGAATCCACCCCCTTATAAACGCGTAGCGATTATTCGTTTACAACCGCCGTTTACCGTCGATCGGGAATAAAAATAAAGAAAACGAATTGCCCGGTTTTCGAAAACTAATAACAACGACTTTCCCGACTAAATCGTTGAATAAACGATAGACCAACCACGGTTTAGCTCGACGGTCGTGTCCCGGGTGGCCACGCGAACGTGCTCGATATTTGTAGCGAATCCGTCCGGTTTTTACGGTCTTTTAAAAAGGTCGAATCGAATCTTCGAAAAAACGGTTCGAACATTATCGACTTAAATTATATATACATACTGCGAGACGCGATAAAAGCGCGCGTATTAACGGACGTAATATTTTTATGTTAAGACGAACTGAGAATCAAAGGAAATATGGAAGGTAAGCCCGGACACTTGTACATTTCGTCGATTCTACCTGTAACGCGTGGAACGTTGAACGGCTATTGAGTTATTATAATTTAAATCGTCGCGTTTCGAATGGAACGTCGGCGGCACCGCCAGCGGCCGTATACGTTCGACTCGCTCGTGAACGATGATTTCTCAAGTAACGACAATATAACGTTCTAATCAATTTGCATTATGTTCTCCACGCAGACAACTACGACAGCACGTCGGCGTTCGAACACGCGTATAATTTTCGTGAGTCCATTAATTTAACCATTTACCTATTTAATTCGTTTTATAATCGACCCATCCGGATTAACGAACAAACGCCAATTATGTGTTCTTTTTATTTAGTAACCATAAACAATACGAAAGGCCCGAGCAAAGGTAACGTTATAACGATATAACCATCGACGTTGGGACGGTGTTAATAAACAAAAAACGTTCGATTAACGAATTTCCGGGATTAAATAATTGATTTTCTAAAATCGTTTAGTAATTTTACGTCAGTATATCAAAGAACTCTTCCGCGACGCCACTTTTAGTACGTACAACGGATATACGGGTTTTCACTATCGACTATTTCGCGAATAATCGCGTACTCTACGCCTTTTAACCGAAATCTTTCATTTTTTAGATTTCAACGGCGATATACTTCCAAGTCCGAGGGTTTGGTGTACGCAAAACGCTAAAGGTTCGCCCATTCGTTTCCGATATAAGCGCGTATTTGTCATCGTCATTGTCGTTGTTGTTTATCACCTACGTAAGCGCGCGATCGGAATTTATACGGCGAGAAAGCGCCCAAATTGATGAAAAAAAAAACGAACATAACTGATGAATACCGCCCATACGCTCTTACAGGGTCGCGCGTATCGTAACCCTGACGTATCGTCGTCGTCGTTACGTTCATAACGAAAAGCGGATACGTCGTCCGTTTTGTTTTTGAAGAGTTTATTGTCCGCTCGCTGTCGCTTATCGGACGACACGCCCTCCACGAACCGTTCGTTACCGTACGCAAGAGTACGATTCGCGTGCGAAATTTGATCAAACCGGTGACGCGTTATCCTTATGGACGCTATTTAACGACGACAAATAGACGGGAGAATTAAAGAGGCTTCGGCGCGAGAACAATGAGACAAGCAGTAGACGCGTCGGGGTAAACGTTACGTTCTTTATGACGATAGAATTTTACGTCGTTTTCCGATATGGTTTATTCGAACAGCGATTGTTTTTTTATTGCCGGGTCGCGGTTTAATCGGATCATTCTGTAGAAGGCCGTTCGACGACAACGTCGCGCGTTCTCTGTACAACGACGGCCGTCAATCACGTCGAACCGAATTCGTACACGATCCGGCGTGCGAATTGTCACAACTTGATCCTTAATATTTGTCACGCGTCGCCCGTAACGATCGCGCACGATTCGAAAATCGCCGTAGTTTGATTAAACAAGACGATTAATAGGCGTTTACCATCGTAGATATAATAAAGTTCGCGGAAGTAGACGGAGAACAATCGATCTGCGAAGGTAAATAAATACGTACGGCGCGTATAGCGACTTGATCAATCGCACTCGTTTAACTCGTCCGTGTTCCATAAATATATTTGTAAGTCGCGTACCAAACTATTTACGATCGATAACATTTCCAATTTACCTGCGCTAAAACGACGATCTAATCCATCGAACGTGCGTACCACCATCGGCATCGTTCGGTACGTAAAATAAATATAGGTACATTTTTCGATGATACGATTTCCACGCGCAACCGAAAGCGTATTTCTACGTTGTTTAAACAAGGGACAATTGCACGGTGCCCGAAAGCAATATTTATTTCGGAACGCTTTTCTTTTTCAGGGATTCTGATAACTGTGGGATTCGACGGTAAACGATATTTCGTTAACCTTCACGCCATTAAACGTCAGGGGGGGGCGAACACCAAGCGATAAGAGGTTTCGAGATACAAACAACACTACCGGACACTCTTCCTCGAAGTGCCAGGAAAAATGTTAAAAAATCGACGACCTGGCCTTAAGAGTTTTAGTTTCGTGAGATTAAGAAACAACAGGCGTGACATTCGTTCGTAAACATTTCAACGGCTCCGAAAATCTTATCTAATTCGCCCTCCCCCCCATTAAACTTAATCGAAACGATAATAACGTAACCGAGTAAAAATACTCGATTTTCGTTGATGCCTAGCTATACTTTTACTTGCCGTACATCGGGAACGTCGTATAAATTCGAAATTGTAAACATGTTTCGTTGTTTTATTAGTTTCTAGCAGTGCCAGTGGCCTAGTCGCTTTGAAATACGGGTACGATAATTTATGTGAGTATATTTACGTTGCGTTTCGATAACGATCGAATAATTGTACGAAATAATTATTTCAAAGCGACGTAACGAAACGTGACGAACGTTCTATTTCGTTATCGAGTATTTCGATAAATAAAAATATAATATCGTTCTTAACGACGAAACGACTGACGTGCTCGATTTGTTTTTCTCGAAAATTGAAAGTGTCCACGAAGAGAAGCATGAATAGTACGTAAATATGTTTGTTTTCGTATTGGCGACGCGATGTTAATCAACGCGGAACCTAAACATCGCGGGAAATTATTTTCCCGATATACGAATCGAAATGACTTTTAAACAAAACGTACGTTTATTTATTTCGAAAATCATCGATAGTACTTACGTAAAGTACGCCTATACCGATCCGCTTCTGTTTAATCGGCATGGCTGTCTCCACAAGTAATACGTAATTTTAATCACACGGGTAGTTCGTTTCTGGTTGTCGGAAGCGTGTTTGTGGGAGGTAGTGAGAGAAAGAAAGGCCTGATAGATCTATAGATTCTTCTCACCTTCGTCGAAATTTCCGGGAAAATTTTTATTTAAAATAAAATTAAAATTGTTGATACGAACGTTCTAAAATATTTTAAATCATTCGTACCGTATATCGTTCGAAGTAACCGGACGTGATTTTACTTCGAATTTTGTAAAAATAGTAGAAACCGCGATTTTAAACAATTATTACAAATAACTTGTCGTCTATTCACTAATTCGTGTTTTTTATAACACAGTTGTAGGGGTTTGATCAATTTTCGAGTTCTAGTCCTAGGTTAGATATTAATAATTGACTACATATTCGCTCGATGTCCCGGCCCTTCTCTCTCCCAACCCCTCAGAGAAAATTTCAAAATACGTCCAAGTTTCTAGTCGATGATTCGTTAATACATAATAAAAACGATAAAATAGAGGTTAATAAAAAGATAATACATATTTGACGTTTCGTTTGCGACTTCGAAAACGAGCGAATAATTTACGTGTTTGTCTAGAATTGGGGAAATTATATTACTCTTACCTGATGGAAGTATTTAAACCATATATCGGTACGTATCTGTGTGTGTGTATCGCGCATGTTACAAGGTTACAACAGAATAAACGAAAATATCTACGTTACCAAAGTATCGCATGGACATATAAATATATATATATATATATATATATATATAGTTCGTTTATTTTTCGTTTCAGCTCGGTCCCGTGCTTTAAGTCCGAGACAGTTTTGCCATACCTACGAAAACCTCAAATTGTCATTGTCCGTTGTCGACCAAGTACAACCGGGTAATAATTGCCTGTTATAGTTTTAGCGTTATAACAATGATACGCCCCGAATGGAAAATCTTGTTTTACGGTTTCTCAGGTAGGGTGAAGGAATACGCGTTATCCGTATTCCGTACTTTGACGGAACTACCGACATGACCCACGCGACAACCGACTTTTCGGTCTAAACGTATAATTCGACGTAATTCTAACATGGTCTTGACGAACGAAAATTGTAACGTTTACGATAACGACGGTACATAGAACGGATTATTGTGTCGAGACTGGGCAAGTGTGTATATACATTTTGTTTAATCAAGGGATTACGAACGAATTACGAACAAGTTCGAACGTAATCGACTTCGAAAATCGATCGTAAGAAAAGAGCGTCCGCGTAAGAAATAAAGCTTTTCGAATTATAGCCGCGACGAGATTAATGAACGCCGTAAAAATTGGCGACTTTTTCTCGTTGACTTTTAAACGGACGTTGGGAAAAGTCGCGGCCGTTATTCCGAATAACTTCGTACGAAGTTTACTTAAGATTGAACGTTAAGAAATTTTTTCGGTTAAACGACGCTTTTCAAAAGGAAAATCGTTAAAACGATCCTTTAAAATCTTCAAAATCTCAAAACGACCTCGTATATTATTAAATCGATAAGTAATTTCCACTTTTTACTCGCCTAGCCTTTGTATAATTATCTATACAGCGTCAGTTCGTCGTACAAATGCTTTTAATACGTCACGTTTTCGTGAATCGATTTAATCCGATCGTTTAATTACGAGGGAATAATTTTTGTATTATTTCGTCGAAATAACATAACCCGTTTCGGATCCGAAAATCAATAATTACGTCACATCGGACACCTACATTTCATTCGCGCGTTTCGGCTATCAACTCGTTCGATTTCGTTTCGTAGGTGACCACCTTAAATTGACTTCGTCGAACGTTCGTCTTGTTTTGTATTTCGTAGTTACTTCCGGCGAATGCGGAGCGGACGTATATTCCAACACTTACGTACCGTCAATAAGTACGTATCCTCACGGTGGAAACGACCCCGTCAATTTTACATATCAACCTCAGAACCAATACCAAGCAGGTAATATAACGAACAATTACGATAAAAAGACGTCGGGGCTACATTTTCACCGAGGTCGCGATCGCTTTTTGTTTTTATCGACCATTCGATAATTTTGTTTCGTGTTTTCGGTCCGTCAGACCCGAAAAGATGTTCGACACATCCATAGTAATTCCCCTCATGCGGTATATTGTCTATCGTTAAATGAAACGTAATCGTTTCAATCGACGGCACACCTGAACGCTCGATTTGAAATTAATTCAAACACATTCCCGAATCCGTCCGAATAGCACGATTCCCCATAACGAACGAAAGCCGAACCTAAACCCTATTCGATACTGTGGGGGGGGGGTAAGGGGATTAATATCGAAATTCGCGTTCGCCGCGTTCCGTGGATTTTTGATCGTGGCGATATGTAACGCTCGGTATCTTTTAGGTAGTTCCGGTACGGTACAGTATTTGGATCTCAACTCGCAGTACATTGTGGATCAAAATTATCCGACGAACCAATATTACTTAGACCTAAACCAACCGGGTAAGGTCGTTTACCTTTTCGGATTTCTTGTTAAACGTCGCCAATCGATCGATACGATTTTCCCCGAACGTGCCGCGGTTTATACGTTTATATGTTGCCGTGTCGACACACACGTGAGAAAATGAATTAACAGACTTTCCGGTTGGTCAAGAACGTAAAATTCGGGAAATTTTCCTAACAACCTCCTATTAGCCGAATAAAAAAAAAACCGAACGTAAATGGAACGAAAAAAATGCGAACACACGACGTTCGTTCGTCTAACGTTGTACCCGCCGTACATATTTGACGCCTAAAACGTTCGCGTAGTTTACGTTCTTCGTCGTTCATTCGTGGTCGTAAATATACGCCGAACCCCGAAAATTCTAATTTGTTTATTTGCCCTCGTCGTTTAGCTCCTTCGAGTCCGTGGCAGTATCACGACATGCCGCCGTCTTCGTCCAATTATAATTCGACGGATTATAATGACCATCGTCGATCGACGTAGCAGACTACATTCGGGAATGATCGGACAATTTCGCGTGCAAACCAATCACTCCGGATCAGTAACGTCCGACGTGTCTCGAGCCAATAGAAATGTTGAATCACGTCCTTTTTCACGCCTAATATATACGCGCTGATTTTACAACGATCGAAAACGGTGTTTATGAATCAACTATCACGACCCAGGGTCGTACGTGTATTCACGTGCGCGTACGTAACCGTCGAAATTTTCTACACTCAGATTCTTCACGAACTCCGACGGTTAACGTTATTTCGTCTACTTAGCATTTTGCTTCCTCGTCTCTCAATAACCTCCGCTTGATCTGATCTCCCACATCTCATTCATGCGCACACACCCGCAATCCTTATATCACACTCAATCACGTTCAACCGCTTCTAATTTGGTCTTCCTTTTTTTCTTTCCACGCTCAATTTCATAATCGTTCCTACTGCTTCCGAATCAACTTTCTTCATAACATCACTTTTGTCTACTTCGTCACGGGCCAAAAAAAATTTACCTTCTTACGCGTAACGGCCAAACGTTCAGATGTTAATTACTAGAAAATTACCGACCGTGCTTAAAAATTAAACTCAGGGCGTACGTTTCCTTTCGTGCACGAAACACCCGCATATAGTCCACCCGGTGCTCTCACAACGGCCGCGAAAACGAAACGAAAGTATTAACCAAACCGCGCGTAATAATAATTGGAGGATATTGTGAAACGTAAAAATAAACGAAACCGCGGCTAAAATAACGAGTAAACCACGAAAAAACGTCCGAAACTTCTTTAATGAACATCATTTTAACGCTATGTAAGACTCAACATGATGCGTACGTTGTAAAAGAAAAAAAAGGGTTCTTAAAGTGAATGACAAGCCATTCATTCACTCACGGTAAGCAAAAACCACGAAAAAAGTAAAAATTAAGACGTTAAGTTTCTGTTTTCAAAAATTTACGTTTAATTCCAAGTTAACAAAAGCAACCAAACGACGTCAATTTAACAACGATATCGTTAACATTTAACATTACGGTATTCTTTATACGTATTCATTAGTAAATAAAAAATATCAAAAAAAAATAATAAAATAATCATTATTCGAAAATGTAAAATACATTAACATCGAAGAAATTTGATATGAGCCGACCACCACGTCGCAAGATTACGACCCGACAGCTCGGATATAAAAGATCAAAATTACACCCTACCGTCAGTCAGTCAGTCGGTGGATCACCGAAAGTTGTCTGTCTCCCCACGGTGGACAGACAACTTTCGTCTTCAACACAGCAACAGCGTGCGGATGCAGCCCAGCTACGAGTCACTAAAATTGCAGGAGTCGGTATTTCAAGGAACGAGGAATTCTCTACACCGGGACTTCTGCAGTTATTGTTATTGTCAACCCTTTTCCTTCATAGTTAATTTTACAAGTTTTTCTTATTAAATATACTCACCAACAAAACCGGTCACGTAAGTGATTTAATTATTTAATACTAAAATTCCTAAATAATTCTCGTATCTACGATCCCGAAGACAATTTTCGTAATAACTCATTAGAATTTAAATACGTCCCCCAATAGTGCCTGATTACCTACACATAGGTAATCAAGCATTTCCTTCCCCTTGTCCCAGCGGGCATACTTCCTTATTTTTGAGTTATTACAGCGAAAAGCGATGTCTGCGGCAATATATTACCAATTCACGTTTACTTTACTTCATTACATTCGTCTTTTTAGGATTTTTAATTATAGTAACAATTTGGGGCTCTATAACAATTTCAACTTGTCAAAAAAGTCAAAAAACTCCGAACTTGATAAAGTTTTCTCAAGCACACGATAAAATTTATATTTCAAATCTAATTACACCAAATACAACACCATCCGCTGTACGAATATTTTGGTATATTATTTGAAAATTTAAGGCAATTTTAACTGTTCCAACGAATTTTTTTCGTTCTCGACTTTAATCTTGTGAACAGCGTGAGCGCGAAATACAATGTCTGCCTCAATATATAACCGATTCGCGTTGTCTTTACATTATTAGATTCGACTCCGTACGCCCTATATTATAGCCTCAATTTGGTGGTCTAAAAATGTTTGAACCTGTCAAAAAAAGTGGAAAAACTTTAAATTTGAAAGTGTTCTCATGATTGCATTTAAATTTATATACCAAATCTAATTACACTAAACGAAAGATCATTGCCGTTCGCATACTTAGGTATATTGTTCCAAAATTTATAGCAACTTTAATTGATCCAACGAATTTTTTTCGTTCTCGACGTGTATATGGCGAATAGTTAATATTCAAACCCGCGTTACTGTGTCACTAATTCTCACACATTGTCTGTATGTTTTCGTCATTCGACTCGTCTCATCTATACGTTCAATCAAAGGCCACCATCGAGGGTGTAAAATAATTTACACGCGTCGAAAGAAGTTAAGTTTGAAATTCAAAAATGTACCCTCACAACTATGAATAAATTTATATATTAAATCTAAATACACCAAACGCAAGACCATGGTTGTTGGCATATTTTGTATATTATTCGTTAGCCTATGACAATTTTAATTCTTCGAACGACGTTTACACTTTGATTGGCGAAAACACGATGTCATAAAACGTGTTTAATACATAACTGATTCGCGTATTGTTTGCGGCATTCGATTCTTCTCGTTTAAATTTTAAGTAGGATAACACTCATTGTTGGCTTTTCGTATATTTGTACTCGACTCCCACGAAATTGGGTTAATATTATATTATAAGCATTCCGTATTTGATACGTTGTTTCTACGTAAATATGTGTAAACTGTAACAATGGTGGCGTGGATGATTATTAATCGGTGCTTGAGATATAAAAAATAATATATACCCTTGGCGTTAAGTAATAGTGGGCCTTTTTTTATTTATTGATTATACTACATTTGGATATAATTTCGTTTGTGTCGCATATGTCGATAAGAAATAACGACTTTAATAATTAAACTGTTTTTATTGGGGATATACAAAAGAATGTGTGTACCCGTCGTATCTATTAGTAGTTGTGTTATTTAGTCGATGAAGTATTATATAAATGATGTTACGTATTTGATTTCGGTTGTTCGTCCTATATATGGAAAAAAATAAGGGTTACGACGATTAATAAACGGTACTTATTCGACATCAAAAACGAAAGGTGTGGTTCCATATATTTAGTTTACGACCTATACATTATTTAAGTTCATCGTATTTAATTTCCATTGTTCCTATAATCGTTTCCACGAGAGAAAGGTACCGTTTCGCGTAAGTCGAATGAGCCGATAACGTTCTTAAGGCCGTGAAATCCCCTCCACGCTATGTATGCTACGTGTAAACAAACAATCAACGCGTCGTGACAGTTCGTATCGGCGGTTCGATCCAGTGGTAATGTATAAAATATGGTGGGGGATGCGCAGTAAACGACCAGTTTTGGTCGGCGGCCGGTACCTTTCTCTCGTGGAATCGACTATAGTAATATAGAATATTCGAAAACAGCCACGACGATTACACCATAGTTATCATATACAGACAAGAAATGATACTATTCTTTCAATCTGATCATTTAGGTTTGTTTTATTTAATTTATGGGCTATTACTTTAAATATATATACGTTTTATTAGGATATAATTTCGTTAGTCTGTCCTTTTATTTCATGAGTTGTAAAGTGTCGTAATGACAATGACGACGATCACTTTGTGAAAACTGTCCGACAATATACGAAGGGGAGCGGCGGAGGTTCATGAGGATCTTTTGAAATTTACGAATTTGAAAAACGATCCCTAAATCGGCCGAGGGTAGAATATATTAACGTTTCAAGTAGCGTATAGAGAGGTGTAAAAATTCGATTTTGTCTATTTCGGAGCTGAGGCCGAGAAAACCAGGAAGATTTATAAACAAGAAACGTTTTCGTCTTCTAACGATTTGCTCGTAAAACAGGTATTTACAGAGTAACCACATAACCGGAAAGTTAAAGATACACCTGACTCGTATTCGGGTAGTACTATACGTTAGGTATAAGCTATACTCCGACGTTTGTCGTTTATGACCTACCTATAAATTAAATTTATTACGTTGTCCACACATTAATATTTATATGTGAAATATATAAATATAAAAAAAAAGTATATATATATATATATATTTACCGATAGCACCAATTATTCAACGGTATTATCGAACATATATATACGTCGCTTTTAATAATAGTTTATGTTATTTAGTTGTCCAATAATATATTAAACGTGTTTCGTATTTTATTTCAACTGTTTGTTGTGTATACATTTAAAGTGATAACGATGGCCATTATTCATTCGTAAATATATTTACGGAGTAACAACGTTGTAAAAAAATCAAAACCGACACGATTCGTATTTCGTCGGCCATACGTTTATTATACGTCGATATCACTAAAATTTGTCATTGGGGTATTCAGGATTTTAAAGAAATACGATTTTAGGCGGTTTCGACATTTAAATTATGCTTATTATTCTATCTTAAGTCGTTATCGTGTTTTGGTCGGCAAGTATAATAGTTTTTGGAGATACGTAGACGTCGGCGATTGATTTATAAAATCGATTACAACCACGATTTTGGAGCGCAGACCGAGGAAAACCGAAAGACATACGTTATAAGTTTTTCGCGTCTATGGAATTCCCGTAAAAACTCGTATTTACCGAGTAACGACATTGTATAAAAGTCAATATCGCTGCGTATACTACACTGTACGTACGCCATGTGTTTGGTGTAAACATTCCATTTCGTCGATAATTTTCTTGTTAAGATGGAAAAAATCTTAAAAAGTGTATACGTCTTAAGAGTAGAAATTTAAAAAAAAAACCTTCGGTTGAATTTCGAAACGTTCTTTCATAACCGTGATTGTAATTAAATTGAAAATGTAAGTTCAACAAATTATAAATCGTAGACGTACGACAATTTTGATTATTCGAAGGAACTATTCCCTTTTTTCCACGTTAATAGAGCAAAACGTGAAACCGAATGTTGTATAATGCGTTCAATACTTAACCGATTCACGTTTTGTTTATGGTAATCGATTCGTCTGATCGAGAAGTTTTATTTGTTAATTCATGTATATTGTTGTGGGAGGGGAGTGGTTTTGGCGAGGGTAGTGGCTATTGAGACCGGTGTATAAACGTGCTTGACACAATAATGTCCGAAGGATCTCTCGACATCCCGCGTCGTAGATAACGCTTATCGCTACTTTGCGTGATAACAGAATACGTTGTTAGGGATTTGAAATTTACATAAGGCTATAATCATTGTGAGTCCAAGTCGGTAGTAGATGCCGTGGTCGTGTTTTATATTCCATAATGTTTTCGTCCGAAGTCGGCTTAAGTTTATTTGGATGTTGGCTGCGAAAAACATCACCGCTGTTAGCGGACGTTACAGCGATGGCGATGAATTTGGCAAGCACAACAAGTACAAGGTATTCAATGATAACTGTCATTTTCAATTCATCCGTCATTTTGGACTCTGCTCTACAATGAACGTCCCGAATAGGAGGAATTCGATCAGTTTGCCAGTTTCGACTAGTTAGTGAGTATCGCAAAATCAAATCAACGTGAGTCATAATTTACCCATTTTTCTTTAGTAGAATGTATGTTTAAAAATGTATTACATTAGAGCCATTTTATTTGACGTTCCGTTTTAGAGCTGGTGTATGAACGAAGATAAAGAAATATCGAAGTACAATAAAAACGTCACTAACAAAAACGAAATGTCGTAAATTTCGCAGTTTTTTAGTTTTGAACTTTTTTTTTGCCTGATTAAATTGTGTTATGATCAACAAACATATTTTATAGATGGTGTGTCTGAGTTGTATGAAGATGAACAGTTGGTCAAAATGCTCCGAAAGAACAACACTTTCGGAATATTCGTCGTAATTGTCCCAGTGAACGTGAGGTATGCCAATTACATTGTTATTGCGTCTGGCAATTCGCAAAATGTGTCCAAAGAAAGATTTTACAATAAAAAATACAATTTCTTTATCTCTAACGAAATAAACATTTCAAAGCATATTAAACTAAATACGAAAATGCATGTTTGAAAATGATTTCTGACGCTCACCTATCATTTTATTGTGCTTAATCGAACTACAATAAAACAAATAGGAGCATCTGAAACAAGTATTTAAATGTATTTTAAGGTAAAAACGCTAATTATTATTCTTTCCATCGTATATTTAATTCAAATACATAATATATACTTCACCAATTTAAATTAGTGAGTACTGACGCTATCGAATATTTATATTTAAAAAACACTAATCTCTGTGTTTTTAGGTAATATAATGCCGCAGTTATTTATGAGAGAAATGTGGAAGAATATTGATTTGGAGACATTTTAAACTGTGGGAAAAAAATACAATTCCCATCTAAATCAGCCTACGGATTTTTTGGTAAATTAGTAAATGAACATTCATTTTGTACACACAATTTTAAATCAGCTGTAATCAATAATCATAAGGAACACTAAATCCCTGTTTAATATTACAATTTTAGACAAGTGTAAAATTTGTGTATAATTAAGAACAAAATAATTATTCTAATTTTAAATCTTAAAAATTAAACATAATATATAATTTAACTTTTGTTTAAAGTGATTAAAGTATAACAAATAAAACAGATTTTAAAGAATAAATAAAATATATTTTTTCAATTTAGTCATATAAAATCTATCAACACTGTTAATATAATATATTATATAATACACTAATAACAATTATTATTATTTAGAATTTAAAACTTAATATTTTAAACCACTAAATTTATACGCAAATTCTAATTGAAAACATTGTAAATTATAATTAAGTAAAAACAAACCACTACACAAATGTACACTCAAATACTCATAACTCTATACCTACTATATCATATATACAAATAAATATTAAATTTCCCATATTAAATTTTTTTCATAGAATCATATTATTAAGCCAATATATTCTCTCATATACACCTATAGGCTTTGTTTTGTTCTTTTAAACACTTTTTATACTCAAATATAAATTTAATTATACATAACTCAATACCTACTAGATGTCATACATATATATATAAGCATAAATGCTGAATTTATCAAATCAATTTATTTTCTTAATTAAATGTTACAAGCTAAATATATACTATAATACACACCTATAGGCCTTGTTTTGTACTTTTAAACACTTTATACTCAAATATAAATTTAATTATACACAACACAGTTCCTACAGGCAGTTACAAATACGTATAAATGCAGAATTTCTTAAATCAGTATATTTTCTTAGATCAATGTCACAATATAATAGATACACTTATACACAATTATGAGTACTGTTTTGTACTTCTAAACACTTTATACTTAAATACAAATTTAATTACATATGACTCAATACCTACTAGATGTCATATATTTAAGTATAAATCCTGAATTTTTCAAATCAATTTATTATCCTAAACTCATTTAGCCAATGCTTTACATTCACTCTTATACACACCTATGGGCACTGTTTTGTACTTCTAATCACTTTTTATATTTAAATACAAAATGATTTACACAACTCAATACTTGATGTCATATATATAAGTATAAATGTTGAATTTTTCAAATCAATTTATTTTTCTTAAAATCATTGTAGGATTGCTTAACTTTCACTCTCTTACACCCTATGAATACTGTTTTGTACTTGTAAATAATTTTTATACACAAATATTGTTTTAAAAACACATACCTGAATACCTACCAGCAGTTACAAATACGTAAAAGTGCTGTATTTTTAAAATTAATTTATTTTTCTAAAATCAATGTTCCAAGCCAATTAGATACACCGATACACACCTATAGTCACTTTTTTGTACTTCTACTCATTTTTTATATTTAAATACAAAATGATTTACACAACTCAATGCCTACTTGATGTCATATATATAAGTATAAATGTTGAATTTTTCAAATCAATTTATTTTTCTTAAAATCATTGTAGGATTACTTAACTTTCACTCTCTTACACCCTATGAGTACTGTTTTGTACTTGTAAATAATTTTTATTCACAAATATTGTTTTAAAAACACATACCTGAATACCTACCAGCAGTTACAAATACGTAAAAGTGCTGTATTTTTAAAATTTTTTTATTTTTCTTAAATCAATGTTACAAGCCAACTAGATACACTTATACACACCTAAAGACACTGTTTTGTACCTCTAATCACTTTTTATACACAAATATAGTTTTAAAAACACATAACTCAATACCTACCAGCAGTTACAAATACGTAAAAATGCTGCATTTTTAAAATTAATTAATTTTCCTAAACTCATTTAGCCAATGCTTTACATTCACTCTTATACATATCTAAAGTCACTGTTTTGTACTTCTAATCACTTTTTATACACAAATACAAATTTAATTACACAAAACTCAATACCTACTCGATGTCACATATATAAGTATAAATGCTGAATTTTTAAAATTAATTTATTTTTCTTAAATCAATGTTACAATCCAATTAGATACACTTATACACACCTATGGGCACTGTTTTGTACTTCTAATCACTTTTTATATTTAAATACAAAATGATTTACACAACTCAATGCCTACTTGATGTCATATATATAAGTATAAATGTTGAATTTTTCAAATCAATTTATTTTTCTTAAAATCATTGTAGGATTACTTAACT